>JAZGTJ010005854.1:9454-26383 GCA_036877575.1 Botia almorhae
TTTACCACCATTGCAGGTTTGAACACAGTTTGAATTCAGCAGGTGATCACGTGACCACTGAACGTTCTAATCACACCGGTGTGATCGTACGCGTCTGAGCCTACCAAGAATGATCACACCTGTGTGATCGTACGCGTCTGAGCCTAACCGAGAATGATCACACCGGCGTGATCGTACGCGCGAAAGGAATAGTGGAAGTTACACTTTTTTTTCTTCCTCCATTTCTGGCGCCCCCTGGATGTACGGCGCCCTTAGCATTTGCCTATACTGCCTATGCCACGGGCCGGCCCTGCATAATCATATCGATATCTGTATTTTGAAAATTTTAAAATCCATTGCTAATATTTACTACTGTCCCACCAAGCCTTATGTCAATTTCTGGAGGATGATGTCATTAAGGAACTGGCTGTTCATATTGAATGGAAAGTGATATGGAAAAAAGGATTATCAATTTTAGTAACATTAAATTTTAATCAGATTACAAAAAACATTTAGGTTTAAACATTTACATTTTGAATTCCCATAATATGATTTCCATCTTTTTATAAATGTGAGTTTAATATTTTATCTACTGCAATATGAAATGTACTGCACAGTAAAAATGACATGCTTTTTAATTTGTAAAGACTGCAAATATTTTTGACTGGCTTTAAACTTGTGTTAAAAAGTTCTGGTAGTATTAAAGTATCTACAGTATATAATACAGTCGTTGAAACAAAACATATTATTAAGTAAATTACAGACATCAAAATCCACTGTTTCCACATGGAAAGACCTGGATAGATTCTGGGCATCGAATCGTCTCTTGGGTAAACTACGCACAGCTGTATGTAATGGTATGGCTTTTCATAAAGCTTACAATGTGAGAGAATCACCAATTTAAAAGAGAGCTAGGCATACTCACTACAATGGCAGAGATAAATGTAAATGTTACAGGATGTAGACTCATAGTTAGATGCCATTATCGTGACTTTATTGACGTCTATGCAGATAAACAAATAAGCAGATGATTAGAATGAAGATATGAGGGATTATGGATACAGTAATTAAACAGAATGTCAGTTGTGAATGTTTACTACAATAGTGACTGGTTGAGCTGGTGACTTGGCAGATCCGTGTGTTATGAAGGAAGCCGTCACTCCACCTCCTCCCTGCCACCAGAGGGAGCCTTCGCCAGAATACTAGTTTCTATTCAGACTACATTTCCCATGTTTCCCAATCAGCCTAGGGCTGATTACTTCCTGTTTGCCACCTGTTACTAATCAGCCTGGTTATTTAAACCCTGGACCTCAGCGTACTCATTAGGATGTCTTGTTTTGCCATGTCAAACATTTCAGAGTGGGTTCCCCCTGTTGATCACCTGGTGCAGTTTGGATTGTTTATCGTGTTTGATTGTTTGCTGCCTGCCTACTGTTTTGCTTTTGACACCGTTGTTGATTGACCTCCGCCTGTTTACCTGTTCTGATTTTGTCTTGCCCTCATTGCTCTGTTTGACCATTGCCTGTGGTGTTTGACTACTCTGTTTAATAAAAAGCTGCATATAGATCTACCTGTCCATGAGTCTCTGTTACACTGTGGATGGTGATTGGGTGGTGTTGGAACCTGGGAGATCCAGTAAACAGTAAACAGCAGGTCAAGCCCAGAAAAGTGTTTATCATAAATGCATTCCTAGCCACTGTAAGAATGTGGGTGCTGATTAAATTATTACTTTTCTTTATTTGGAAAGCTGAAATGGCTTGGAAAGATTAACACTTTGGCATTTCACCTGCTCACATTTTACTGTATAATATCCTCCTCTGCAGTATCATGCGCTCCCTGGATAAACAAATATTGTTTAAACTGACATCCAAAACTAAAGGAATGTGTCATGAGCCAAAGCAATGCACCAGCTGCATCAAAACCTGATTAAATAAGATTTAATTGGCTTAAATATTTCTTGTGGGCACCTTTATTTATGTAATGCAAAAATATTCAGCTATTTGCAATCTGGCTCCAACTTATAGAATCACTTTAATAAGTCGATACAAATGATAAACATTTACAAGGATTCAGTGTTATTAAGGCAATAAAGAACGTCTTTAAATAATCTCACATTCCCATGCACTCTCAGACACAGAAATGAAATGATTAGTGCAATCATTTGTGCCACTGAAAGAATGCTAAAATTAATGGAAAGTAAATTAATTGAAAACAAAGGCCTGAAGAAGTATTGAAAGGACAGAAAATAAGTTTGGGAAACAAAGTGGCTGTCAAGTGACACAGATGTAAAGTTCAGGAAATAAAAGTGCAAAAATGAGCTTGTGATTTCCAAAATCCTTCAGGGAAGTTTAGCCATCCACTTTGTTTAAACTTTTTCCCATAAGGCACGCAAACACCGTCATCACCATCTTGGGTTTGACCTCCACAAGGTCATCGGGCAGGGCGTACACCTTAGCTCCGATTTTTCGTGCCACAGAGATGGCATATCTGCGAGTGGGAGACATAGATATGGAGAAGGTTGCTGGTAGCGAGACAAAAGGCAATTTGGTTTCAGATGTGTATCAGGATAATTTATTAGGGAGCTGTGGGGGAACTTACTTTGCATTGTTTAGCTTGTCCTCTGCAGTCATGTCTCCAGTTTTCACCATCTCGTATTTAATGGCTTTGGGCACGATGGCATCGATCAGATCGATCACTGGCAAGCTGGTGCTGATTGATTTGTCCTGAAATTATAAATTGTACAATGCTTGAGAGGAAATTTATATTCACTTTTTATATGAATATCACAATGTTAATTTATTTAATGTAGGATATTCAACCTTTTCAGGCCGTTTTGACCGAAAAATTGTAAGCCTGGCCTATAACAACGTGCATGTAGTATCGTACTGTATTAATGCATTTACATATTTAGTTTTAATGCTTATATTGCAAAGTCATTCAATAATGTATTTTTATTATACAAAGTAATTATATTTTACATCCTAATTTTAACTTCTTTTAATTTGAACTTAATTTTAGCTTCTTAACTAAGATGTGTTTCTGTATTTATTTTTTTGTTTCAGTAGTTTTTATTTTATTTTATTTATAAAGTAGATTTCACTTCTATAAAAACTCAGATACAACATGGTCATTTCATGTATGATGAATGCTTTTGAACTGTATTAAAGACATATTAGTAAGGCATTGTGTGTTATTTATAAAACAAACGTTGGCCTAAATCATTCATAAATACTTTTAATTTGTAAAATGTAAACTAAATACAATAATTTATGAAAGAATAATACAGGAATTTGTTCCACTTGTGTCTCATGAATAAGTTCCTTTGGGTATAGAATGGCAGTCTGGTTCACTCACCTTGAAGCTGTTAATGTAAGAGTTTTTACGGCCTCGTTTCAATGTGTCATTTACCCAGTTGATAATGATTTGGTCACTGACAATTTCCCCTTCACCAATGTCAGATAAAACCTTCAGGGTATATCTGCAGATATTATTTGTAAGAAAAAGATAGCGTATTTATAAAATATGCAACACAACAAACTGATGTCAAATGATTAGTAGTAGTAGTTATTCAAAACAGACTAACAATTCTTTATCCAGTATAAATAAAAAGTACCTTCTCATTAGTTGCCAGACCAGTGCTAAAGTGTGCATGGAACTTCCCTCATTGATATTGTCTCCTCCGATTCCTACTAAGGAAAACTTTGCTTCCTTTTTACCCAGCTCAACTGCATAATTACAATTCTCAAGCTACAAAACAAACATTTGTCAGCCAAATTAACATTACATGTATAATTTAACCCCAACAACAGCAGTACTTCATACATAAATATCATTTTTGACAAATACCGTGCAGATTTTAAATTCTGAGTTGAGCTAGCTTGTGCCCTGAGGCAGCTCGGCATAAATCATTTCAGTGGGGTTAAAGATTCAACATGTCTCAGTGCAGAGATATTTAATTTTCTGTCAGAAACAAATGTATTATATTTATATATGTTTGACTGACTTCTGTTGTGATAGTAGTAAAATAGTAAAAATTGGGACATAAAAATAACCTGGTTCTTTCAACTTACTTACCCGTTAAGTTACAAGTTAAGCTACAGGGACAATTTAAAATGTATAAATTATATAAAAAGCTGAGTGTGTTCGAACCTTCTTCATGTTAGAGCCCAGTATGAGATATGGTGGTTTGTTGACTTTAGCCCAGTTCACAGGTACCTGGATTCTCTCATATAACTGGAGAATGATCAGCCCATCATGCAGATCACTGGAGAGGGACATGTTCATGAAGATTATAGTTATCATTTTATCAATCTTATCTAATATTAATATTGTGCTCATGTCAAGGCATCAAATCAAGAGAAAGATGTTCATGCTGCAGTCCACTACTGCTGTGATGGTAAGTTTAGTGTTAGCACAACAAATCACAAACCACAACACTGTGTCCGATCTGTGGCCTTTTGGTTAGCATACATGCTCTGACAGGTTAAGCCAGAGTTTTCCAAACATTTTGTGTTCTAAATCCCTGTAATCTGACATATTTAAGCACCCACTGCCATAACTAAAATGAATTAAACTGTTTCTACATTTTCTGAAACAAATGTGAGCTATCCCGAATCTGGGACATTCTGGGGCATTAGATAATTCAATGCTAGGGTGTTGCTGAAGTGGCTGGTTGCTTTCTGGTACAAGTCTTAATGATACTACACGACTCAGATTCCTCTTTCAAAATAAGTCTATGGGATTTTTTTGCTTTTAGTCATCCACCAGGCAAAAACATTGAAAGCAGCAGTTCCCTAATAAATCACATGATTTAAGGTTTAATTAAATTGATTTCATATTATTTATATTTTGACTGCTTTTTATAAAATGTTTTATTTATTTTAAAAAGATATTTCTATCACCACAATAATACCAGTTTTTTTTTATAAACTACCTGCAAGTTCTATCGTGAAATTCCCTGTTGGGAAACTATGCAAAGCTAAATCTCTGCTGTGCCTACTATCAATAAATGTGACATAAAAATGTGTCTTACAGTATATGCTTTAACGTTGACTGCACTGCTATGATTTATATATCTGTACAGTTCTCAGCTTTTGATTCCAGGGCTAACATTTGCATTTCTGATCCTTCAACAAAGCTACAGTATCAAATTATTTCAAATGCCAAACAAATGGCTACGTTACCTGTACAAGTGATTGACATATGGAGATACACCCAGTGAATTCATCCAGTTTCTGAATGTTCTGTCTTCTCTTGTTTCCCCTGCAGAAACAGACAGAGATCATTTATTACTCGTACTTAATTTAACATCATATGCACACCTTTGGAATTTATTATTAGATAGCACAACAAAATTAGTCATAATCAGCTACAAAATCAGGCTGCAGACTGAATTAGGTTGTGAATTGTAAATGAAGCCAAAGGATTGATGGTAAAACAATTATTTATAATCCTTCTAATATTCAAAAACAATAAACAATGTCTAAAAGAAACAAGTAAACAATGAAAATAAAAATAAAAATATCTAAATAGCTTTTAAAAGGTCATGGCTAATCTACATTTTTGTAAAACCAAGAGCGGATCAGAAACATCAAATAATCAGATTAACAGGACTGAAGAGATACAGACACCGTAAAATTGATATGAACCTAATCACCCTCAGTTACTGATGTGACACGACAGTCACATATTATTCCGTGTCAGCCATGGAGCACCACCTGCTGGTTATTGTAAACACTACAACGGCAATTGAACATGTTTTGCAAAAGGTCTTCATATAAACCGTTCAGTAAGCCATTAGGAATGTATTGTGAATACTTAAATGGACTTAGTTTCCCATAATAAAACAACTAAGTATGGTTTATAATCCAGACAGGAAGTGAGTTCAGATGTGAACCAAAGATAATCATTCATCACGGGCACTCAACAACACACTATTATTACACTCCATATAGTCCCACATTGCATACATATCATTCTTCCTACAGCATACCTTTGAATAAATAACATAAATAACACCTGGATCAAATAATGCAGCTTACCCTCAATGGTGTAATTAATGCCGTTGCTGGTGGATCTGTTTAAGGTGGGGTACATGTTAAAAAGATTGGCCACAAAGGCCATGTTGAGCTTATGGTTTCCTGCAACAACATCCTGAGGAGTGACAAACTGTCTGCAGTCCAGGCGAGCCGCCTGGCTCAGCATCAGCTCTGCTCGCATTTCATTGTCACGCTCCTGAATGAGAGAGTTATTAAAGCAGAACAGCACTGCCTAAAAGCTGAATAATTTAAAGCATTGCTCTTAAACAGCTGTAGTCTAATAGACACTGCGGTATGCTACATCATCATTTGTCACCATGTGACTAATGGACATTCTTTGCACAAATTTTCTTCTTTGCACAACACCCACTTTGTTGTTTTAGCAATTGATCTTTTATATCACAAGACCACCTTTTTTCTTATCTCCAGTTATCTCATTAAGTGGCAGAACACACCCTGACACCAGACTCCAATCAGCATCTTCACTTCCTCATTGGAAGACACAGACCATTAACCCAACCTTTAGACTGACTTACATTTAGACCAGACATGTCAATGTCAATCCTCATCTCATCATCGCCCTCTCCTTTCGGTGAGATCTGATCCAGCAAGTGGAAATATGCCTTGGAGTCCTGAGAGCAGAAATAAAGGTTTGGTTTTGTTATACAAGTTGATTTTAAACAACAGGCACACAAGATAACTTGATGAATCTTAAATGAATCTGTCCAACCAGATCAAAGGCTAGAGTTTTATTTCTAAGCCTGTGATTCTAAGTTCTAAGGTTCTAAGATTATTTAGCCATAAACATTTATACAACATTAAAGGTTTAATAGTTAAGATGGACAACAGATAGACAGGAAGATATGTTATGACAATTAATAACAATTTTATGTTTTAGTAAACTGATGGCTAATTTATACAGCAAATTTGTACAGTCTCTTACATACATTTCATACAATCTGCTTTTGCCCCAGTGGTGGAACTTAGGGGCTAGGGGTGGACCTTCATTCTTGCTTTTTAGAATAATAATACACTTTGTACCTTGCTCCAATGGCTTGACTAAGACCTCAGAAGGTTCTGTACTGTGATGTAGAACAGATTGGACATGTACCTTGATATCATCACTGAAGTTTTTGATTGGTTGCCAGCCAGCAGCTTTAAGATGATGGTTGACCCACCGCAGCAGAAGGTCCTCAGGGGACATTGACATCAGGTGGTCCAGCTCTTCTGACTCATCCAGCAAAGCAATTAGAGCTACACACACACACATGTAAATGCACAGACATGTGCTAAACAAAACCTCCTAGCATACACTAATCATTCATGTACATTCCTGCTTTTATTTAATTATGGGGGCAATTATCACTCTCATTGAATAAGACCATGATTACTAAAATTAATTCAGGCTGTTACAGCTGGGAAATGACCTTCATTGCGGGAAATTTCAATGTCAGCGAAGAGACCAATTTTAATGATTTGCCAGAGGAGTCCGAGCACCAGGTGAGGTGTCCCTGCCTTCAGATCTTGAGCATCAATGTTGATCACTGTGCAGCCGATAGCTGAGGCAGAGTTGAGGGCCAACACCAAATTCTCCTGCAATAGAAAAGAAGGCAGAAGAGCAAAACATGGTGTTAGTGTGTTAGTTGTCAGAGGGCGCCGGAAGGCAGTCTCGCCCGGGGCATAATTCAATGCAGAACCACCACTGCTAAAGGGTGTCTTCAGATGTGGCTATATTCAGAATATAGTATGGCCTCAAGTGCCTTATTGCTATTTGTAAATAATTAGTTAACATAATTTTTTGCTAGAAATTAAAGTCCCTGACATATGAACAATAACAAAACATGACTGAAATGGTAAATTGACCAATCAGCAATCAGGAACAGAATTGCATCATTTTATAATAAAGTTTTTGTATTCTGTTGGTTCAACAGAAACACTGAACTTTGAGTGAAAAAACACAAAAAGGGAAAAACCATTAAGAGAGATTTTTAAAGATCTAGATTTGAATGTCATGTCTTTGTTAAATATTTTAAAAGCGAGAGCACTTACAGTCATAGTGAATGGAGTGAGTTTCTTTGTGTTGATGACCCGTTCATCTATAGTGTCTGCCTGAGAGAGGTTTATCATTTTGCTGCAGAGAGATGGCCAAAAGGTTGTTAAACATGAACATGAATCATCAGTTACTGTGATGAATAATTCATTAATAGCTCAAAGTATTTCACAACATAACAAACAAAAAACACTTCAGGGAGGAGCTACATGCAGAGAAACACAGCTGCTCTTATATTACCATAATAATATTCCATCTTTAACAGATTTGAACAGACTGTCGGTGTCCGGGTCCATTGGGATGAGATGTTTGCAGTCTGGGTCATTCGCCAAGGCTTTATTGCTCCAGTTCACGAAAGCCACTTTTTCTTCATCTAAGAAGAAAAACATTAGACAAAGAATTAGACAAACACATTTGGTCCACAAGTATCAAAGTGTGAACTTTTAATTTTATTTCAAATAATTAAAACTGTGTTTGCTTTTATCTACTGTAGCAGTAAGATATTACACAAAATACAACAGTTTTGTTGAATTGCTCAAAGGCAAGCTCATATATTCTGAAGAACATCTCCAAATTGTTTATGACAATCCATTTGCCGGGGCATTTGATATATAGAAACAATTAGGTCTAATTTTTAGAATACCTAATATAGGAATACATCTAAAAATAAATTACAATATTTCTAATATCTCAACAGTCAAAGAGAATTTAAACCAAAATAACTCATTGTACTAATTGTAAAGTGACATATTTCTGAATGAAACGGGATAACCCAACAGGATAACCTAAAACACAATTTTATCCAACCTAAAAATAACTGGATGTTAAAGTGGAGCCAGGTGATTGGAGGGGAGGAGTGTTTTGATGTCAGCCAAAAAAGAAAGTCAGTGAAATTTGATGAAAGATTTAAAAAAAATATTTTCTTCTTAGGAATAATGTCTCATGCACAATACGGTCAGTAAATAAGTAAACAGGGTCAATTCTGCTTTTATATTAACTTGTTGACTGCCCAGCAGATGTGAACATCCTGACCTGAGTAAGAGTGCTGTGTTCCTTCACTTGAGATCTTTGACGTTCCACCAAAGGATCGAATCCCATCCCGCCTGGAGATGGACTTGCGGAAGGTCTCTCTTACTTCTTTACTTCTTAACTCCTGGTATATCTGAAAATGAAATGATTATTATAAGATATGAGTAGCTGTCGCTCAGGTGCAGCCGAGGTATTCTTGAACTGAAGTGCTGGCCAAGTATAGTGGCCCACAATTGGAATTTGTCCTCTGCATTTAACCCATCCAGTTAGTGCACACACTTTGGAGTAGTGAGTTGTGAACAAACACTGCAAACCACAAACACACCAGGAGCAGTGGGCAGCACTGCGGCACCCAGAGAGCAAATGGGGGCAAGGTGCCTTGCTCAAGGGTACCTTAGTTGCTTTCTGCTAGCATTGGGATTCAAACTGGTTACAAGTTGACTCTCTATCCAGTAGGCCACAATGACCTTCTTTGTCCTATGTCCTAATGCACCATATTTGTTATTTGTATGTATGTACGAGCAAACAAGGTTTAAACATTTTAACAAAGATTTTTATATTTTGACTGTTCCACCCTTTTAAGATCTCAACCATGCAATGAGATAACAAACAGTAATAGTCAGACATACCGCAACAAACTCTTCAAAGCTGATCTTCTCATCCTTGTTGGTATCTCCAGCGATAAATTTCTCCACAATCTCCCGTACCTTGTATCCTGGTAAATGAAAGCTAGCCTCCCGGAAGAGCTCTTGAAGCTCAAAATCACTTACATAGCCACTGTTATCTATATCTAGGATAAAAGATGTTTTTAATAAAAAATGTTTATAGCAGCAAAGTTGAATCCTTAATTGCAGCCGACCTTTGACCCTAGACCTCTCCTGTAACTTCACAACAATATTATGTGCACAGTCTTGTGGAATGACAATCAACCATAATAAACAGACATTTACAGTATGCATCCATCACTTACTGTAATCATTGGCAATGTTTGACATCTCACAACCACCAAGTCAGCTGATTCAACCACATTTCACATGCTCAGATACATAATTCATTAAAACAGCAGTGTGTGAGAAATCTTTTAAAGCACTGACCAATTTTGTTGAAAGCTTCCCTCAGGTCTTCTAGGTCCTCTCGGGAGATCTGCATGACATTGTTCTCCATTGTGATTTCCTCACTGCAGTTCTCACCATGCAAAGGACCTGCCATAAAAAGTCAACACAGAGAGTTTGAGTTTTAGAAACATCATGGTATCTCTTGCATGACACGCAAATTGTTCCATCCATGTTGGACTCTGTAGTTAGAAACACTTTAAAACAGCTGGGCAGTAGGCTGAAATACTTTAGTGTAGTTAAATATATCTTAGTAATCATACATAAAACTTTATGGCCGCATTTTTACTAAGAGACTACATAAAATTATTGTACATTTAAAATTCATTTTCAGTATCACACTACACCATCATTTAAAATGAACTAATGTGGGTACAAATATGATTTTCCCTTCATATAAGTTTTAGCTTAAAATCGTGATTATAAAAACTAAAAGTTAATGGACATGTTAGGTCTACAAATGAGCAGCGAACAAACATTTAAAGAACACAATTCTGTATATTTGATTTGATAACACTCAAAGCAACATAAATGTTGCCATTTGCCATCTACTGTATGTAGCTGTAGATGAAAACAGTACCTCTGTCCTTAACCTCCTCTGCAAGACTCATCAGTAAAGCAAGAAATTATGCAAATATTTCAAATAAATCCTCTACAGTGTAGTATATCCTCTTCCACAGTGCGTGTGGAGCTCAGGTGCTCATAAAGACAGTTGCAAGACAAGTTAAAGACCTTTGGTCTGTTTAGTGTCTATTAAAGGCGAGGGACTCGTACTGAGACAGCTCTGGAGTTAACGTTTAACGCTCAACCCAGTGCTGAACCTGTCATGTCATTTACTACTTACTTATATTAGAACCTGAGAAACACTAACTGTACTAACCAAGCTGTGACATGTGAGTATACTTTATACTCTCACTTACCTGACACCTAAATGTGTGACCTAGCAAATCCGCTTCATATTTCATTGGTTTTGTTATCAAAGCTCACATTGTGAATTTAGATTGGAGGCGATTGCAAAAGCAGAACTTTATTTCTGAAGGATACTCGTAAATCAAGTATTTACAGGGCCATGGGGACCTGTTTGAGTTATTTGTGTGTCTTATTGATTTTGTATTAAGCTTTCTACATGGTGAACACACACACAAATTATGCAGACACACCTATAAAAGCTAAGGATTTGAAAGGCTTCCTTAATATAAGTAAAATGAACTGTACTTCGTGTTATAACCAGGCTGATAGGCTACACAGGCATTATGATGTGAAGTGAATGTAACGTATTTGTCAGGTATGGTAACCCATATTTAAAATGAGACCTCTTTAGTTAACCCATATTGGTGAGGAGTGAACATACATAAGTTGTGAGCACCCAGAGCAGTGGACAGCACTCCAGTGCCCAGGGAGCAACTGGGGAAAAGATGCCTTGCTCAAACAACCTGTCTGCATCCTCTGGGTTAGTCCAACTCTCTAACCATTAGGCCACGATTGCCCATGAAAGCACAACAATAATAGGAGTCACACACTACCTGAACAGCACATTAGCTTATAATAGCCTCTTACCTCATAGTAAGATCTTATCAGTGGGATAGCTCATTTATGATGTTGAAAAGTGAATCACCACCCATAAAGCAGAAGAATGAGATGGAAAATAATATTCTGTGTATGGTATTGTATGGTATGTATGGTATTTCACTTCTGTTGAACTTACTAGAGATGGAACAAGAAACTTCAAGTGACAGATGTTTGACAGCAAACCTTCATGTTTATAATACATAATACAGCATCGCCACATGGTAAACCTTAATCTCATGACAGAACCACTAGAATAACCAAAATAATCAAATATTCAAAGTGTAATGAAAAAATCATTATACACAGAGATAATCATGCATAAAATTGCTAAGATAAATTGCTAACTACAGTCAACATGCAGTTCAAATTCTCTTTAGAAGACAATGTAGATGACATGCACAGTAAGATTATACACATCGTAGAATAGAAAACAAGCAGAAAATAAGGCAATTTTGGGGAAAAACAACCAAATTAATCTCTCTAAGAGAATTTGATTTAAAATTCAACATAGTAAAATGCTGAGTCACTAGAAGTAACTCTAAGCACATAGTAGAAACTTTATGACTCACAAAACTCCTTACTTCCTATTTATCAAAGGATCCAAGCAACACTGTGCTAAAACATCTTCAAGTAATCCATATCAAAGAAACAATGTTAATACTAATCTCTTTCAAAAGTTAAAAAGGTCCTTTTAAAGTATTCTGGAAGAACAAACAGGTACTGAATCAACAGTTTAAAGGCCCAAGAATGTTTAACTGATACCCAACACAGAGCTCACTTCCTTAAGAGACTCACCGGTCTGTGGGTTGCCACCTGCATTATTGATAACCCTGAAAAGAGGATCAGTTACCATGTTACCCAGGCCCTTATGGCAAGAAGAAGGTTACATATTAGACCCATAATTCCTTTTACTTTTATACAATCTTACTTCAGTGGACAGTGGGTCACAGATGCTATGCATGTTACAGAGGTTATCCTGGATACTCCCTGACAGAGGCGATAATGTTGACATGATAGATTGAGCTATCTAAGGGAAATGACAGAGTGGCAGAGGAGTAATGTATTGTTCAAAATAAATGTAATCTTTAATTTTACAGTGTTTAAACAGAGTTTATAGATTAACAGTTACTGTAGTGCAAACACAGGTAAATTGACACACTTACTGACATTAAAATTACTGTCAAAAAGTGGCCCAAAACGGCCTGAATTCACTCTTGTATTATTATTATTCGTTGCGTAACATGGCACATAAGCACAAGAAAGAAAAGCAAGCCTGTACTGTTCTGATTAACTGTTGGGACTTTAATCAACAATATATCAACAAATAGGCCTGTATGATTGACATTTTCCTCTGAATCATGTCAGATCACAGTATTACTGTAATACATTGTGAGTACACATGTGGAAAGGATTTAAAAATGGACTTCGGCCACACAGTTAAGCAGAGGTATTGTTACATCAATAGCAGGCAAAAACCTCTTTAATTACAAAACAAAACAGACTCCACTTCACCTTTAATGGTGCTCTTTGGTCTTCTGGTCCACAAAAATAGCCCATTTCTCTGGAGTTCTCTTGTCATTAGAGCCATGCATGAATCCTTCTTCTCATGCAGGACAGGATAACAGAAATTAATATGCAACTCACATAAAGAGACAACATCATCATCAGAGATGTGCTAAAGATGGGTCTAATAAATAACTAAAAAGAAAGACTGATAAATTATGTGAAAACTACATCACCTACATTTCTGCTCATGAACTTTCCCACACATACACTGAATGAGTCAAAACAATGACCAGCTGAGCACATGCATCACAGTGTGGCAGAACTCCAGCCTAATGCGGAACTGGAATGGTCTATATATTATCCCATTTACCCTTTAGGCACGTTTCTCTGTCGTTCTGGAGCCCTGCTGCAGATGTTTTGCATGCATGAGAAAGGGAATATAATATTTTTTTATGGGGGTGGCTGGTTTGGTGAATGTTGTTAAAGATAACGAGTTGTGAAAGAAAGAGAGAGAAACAAACAGCAGGTGGCACTAACTACAAAGAATCGTTATCAAAACAGGCAAATTTACTATCAATATGTAATTTTTGAGTTATGTAACAACAATAAAAATATTCAGCAATCTCAGTCTGAAAGAATCTTTGTTTTGATAAAAAATATTAAAAACAGTAAGTTTAATTTTTGTTAATTTATCATTTTATACTTTCATGATTGCCACGAATGATCTTAAAACGCATATCTTGTTACAAACACACAACATCTATACAATTTAAGAAATATTTCATGATATTTAAAACAATAAATTAAGTAATGATGGGGAAAATATTTTATGAAAAAGAGATAATTTATTAATAGATACAATTAGTTTTAGATTTTTAGACATAATCAAAGATAAAGGTTATGCATGAAGCGACTGTAGTCTCCAAATGATACTGAGAATATTCTACTTTCTGACATAAAGCATGATCCTGTTGCTATGTAACCATTAACGGTCTGATCGGCTTGTAACATGTGACGGACGTAGTCACAAACCAATAGCACCGTTAGTAAACTCTTCGACGCTCCCGTATTCACCAATCGGCGCGTAGAGGAGGAGGAGTTTAAGCCCTCTACTCCAGTTGTATTCGCGCTGTATCAATTAGTTACAGCATACAGCCAGGATACCAGATCAGAGGCTGGGTACCACTTAGATGAAGATGATTCGTACATATAAACTGGACATTTGAACAATATTGTTTTTTAATTTAAATTAACGTGCATACATGTGTATCGCCATTTTATCAGACCGTGACCTGGACCCACTCATATTGCCAGTGTTCCTATACAACGGCTGCGTCGGAATGAATCTCCAGAACATGTCTATCGGTAAGCAAAACTAAAAGTGCTTTATACCAATTTTAAGAGCCATTATACGATATAAATACCATCGGCTGTCTTGCACCTGAATGAAACCCTGCGCATTGCAGTGCGGTTTGTTTTCATCCCCTCATCTCCCACGCAATCGATAATCGATCACGTGGACTTGGGGCAGATGTCACGCATTTTTCTGTCATCATCATGTGATGCAGCGTAACTAGATTTGGGACATCACTAACTCTCCTGTGTCATAAATGACAAACAAACTCTACCCTCTAAAATTCACACCACCATGGGAAAAGAATGCTGGTTTTGGAAGGAAACACAACCCTTGCACAAGAAACAACACCAAAATAATCGCCAACCCCAGCATTGTCATGAAAGTGCTACGCCGGAAGAAGATAATCATGTTTCTTGCTTATTTTCTGCTGGTAGCTTTGACCATGTTGAACCTGGCTAATTACAAATGGACCAAAGAGCCTCACCAATGCAACCAGCTAATGCAGGGAACGAATTTCCAAAGCAGGTCAGACGTCCGTTTCCTTTTCAAAGCCCCACAGGTAAAAAAAAGGCAGCTTGTGTATGTGCTGACCACTTGGAGATCCGGGTCTTCGTTTTTTGGGGAGCTCTTCAACCAAAACCCAGATGTGTTCTTCTTGTACGAACCAATGTGGCATATTTGGCAAAAGCTGTACCCTGGGGATGCAGTGTCCCTCCAAGGAGCTGGCAGGGACATGCTCAGTTCTCTTTACAGATGTGATTTCTCTGTTTATCAGCTGTACAACAGCCCAGGGGGAAAGAACTTAACCTCTCTAGGACTGTTTGGTGCCACTCTTAATAAGGTCATCTGCTCTTACCCCCTCTGTGCATCTTACAGGAAGGATGTGGTGGGAATGGTAGAGGATAAAGTTTGTAAAAAATGTCCCCCACAGAACCTCCAAGTTCTGGAGGGAGAATGTTTTAAATATAACACTATGGTTATAAAGGGAGTTCGTATTTTGGATATAAATGTTTTGGGCCCCCTAATGGAGGACCCCTCTCTAAATGTAAAAGTAATCCACTTAGTTCGAGACCCCAGGGCAGTGGCCAACTCCAGGATTAAATCTAGACATGGACTGATTCGAGAAAATTTGCAAGTTGTACGCAGCAGAGACCCCAAACTTCGTCGTGTGCCATTTGTAGATCCAAATCATAAAGTGAACAAAAAAGATGGTTCAGACTATCACTCCATAGGAGCCATGGAGGTTATCTGTGAACGGATGTCCAGAACTCTACAAACTGCTCTGCACCCTTCCAGCTGGTTCAAGGGAAAATACCTGACAGTACGTTATGAGGACTTGGTGGAAAACCCTGTTAAAACTATTCGGAATGTTTATCGCTTTGTTAATCTTTCAGCCAATCATGACATTGAGACCTTCGCCATGAACATGACGAATGGAACAAGCGCCTGCACTAAACCGTTCATTGTATCATCCAGAAATGCAACACAAGCAGCTAGTGCCTGGAGAACTGTGCTTAACTACCAGCAAATCAGACAGGTGGAGGAGTATTGTCAGCATGCAATGTCTATCCTAGGATACCTACGTGTTCGTACAGCTGGGGAGGCCAAGGACTTGAGCAAATCATTATTGACAGTGCCCAAAATATGAACATTGCCAAAGACATTTAATTGAAGTACTTGTATTTTGCATTTGTGCTGATGGCAGCCTGGTACTCATTCTAAACAAACTGTTATTAATGTTCAGTGCTTAATGGCACAGTAGAATTTATCTGTTTGCATCATAGTGTACACAGCCACTTAAGTTGGGACCAAAATATTGTCTGTGCATCACCAGATGTTTGACCAAATAAGAGAGAAAACAATACCTTGTGTATGATCTGTCATTATTACAAAATATTTATTTAATTAAAACTTTTAGGTTTTGCGTTGGCTGTATTCAGAGTTATGTAATTGTTACTTGGAGCTGGGAGACATATATCTAAAAAGCTATTTTTAAACCATCCTGTTGGTCTAATTTAAATAAGGACAAGATTTGATAGCAGAGCTCCAGTCAAATCAGCCGAGTGCACTTGGCTTCCTGGCTTTTTCGTTGGGTTAACGCACTCCAAAACTGCCTATTAATACAACAGTGGTTGCATTAGGAACCAGCTGCATGCTTTCCTTTTCATCTTGCTCTAATAATGTATGACAGGTCTATATTTCTGTGCCATGTGCTAGGGCTGGGCGATAAATCGATTTTATCAATTAACTCGAATGTGTAGTTTACATCAATTTGCTTGAATGAAAATC
>JAZGTJ010005855.1:5281-18674 GCA_036877575.1 Botia almorhae
CACACACACACACACACACACACACACACACACACACACACACACGTGTTGTGGGATGGGTAATGGGAGTAAGTCTTTCCATTACCTTTAACCTGAGAAACAAGCCTTTGCTTACTCCAGTTACATTATACACACACACACACACACACTTGTTTTTACACACTCATCAGCTTTAGAGAAAAACACAGTCAGTGACCCTCTAAGTCCTCTTGTACCTTAAACACCAAACCGAATCAGAAAAAGAGAAACCACGATGATTAAACCCATATTCTCTTGTTCCTGCTTTCCTCTTCTTATCTGCCCATCGCTCTGTCTCTGCTGTGTCAGCTCACACCCTCACAGAATGAGCCCTGTCAGGTCTGAGATAGAGAGATTATTCTCTCACACACACACACACACAAGCACATACATGTGTGGACACACACACATGTACAAATACACACAGGCATGCACTCACATGTAAATACATGCACTTAAAGAAATGTAATGTACTGAGATCTCAGAGTTGATGTGATTTCAACTTTCACGTCAGTGCTGATATAAATCTGTGTGTACAGACAGATGAAAATGGTATGAATGAAATGTGATGATGAGTACAGAAGTGCCAGCGTACAGAGTGAACAAAAAAAGATGTTTGTGAGGAAGGAGCAATAGAACACGGGTGGAGAACATTCTGGGCAAGAGCCTTTGTGAACTCACAGAGGAGAGAAACAGAGGCACGCTCATGAGCGCTGCTATGACAACAGCGTGTAGCACAGTTTCTTTGACGTAATAAGACGACAGTATAAACTCACAACATCCTGTCTCTCTCCCTCTCCTCTCTCTTCTTTCTCTGTGGTTCTCCTCTAAATATTTGCTCCATCCAGACGTGTCACGAGTCATTGTTTTGTCTTGATCAAGTTCGTGCAGTGAAATCATGGAAATAAAACTGAATCATGACATGAGAACATACTGAAGGTACAGTGTCACAAAATGTCCAGAAAGACTTTCAATTGTCGCTGTTTCCATAACTACCACCTGACAGGAAAAGTGACAGTGATTCGATTCAAGTGGACATTTAGTCTCACACACACACACACACACACACACACACACACGTTGCACAACTGCGGTCCCACTGTATCTAAGCAGCATGTCTTTATGTGTTACTGTGGTGAAACAACCCTCAGCATCTGTACTCAGCGGCTGTTCACCTTAAACACGCTCCTGACCCTCTCTCTTTTTCTCCATCACGCCCTCTGTCTACAATAGAGATTCAGTATGTCTATTTATCCTTTATGGTCTGAAATCCGGCCATTTCGTTTGCTTCTGTGCAGTCAATGTGAGATTAAGTGTCAGGAGACAGCAGCCGTGGGCACTAACTGATGACACACACACACAGAGTACAATAAAGTCACAGCTGGACACTTGTATAATACATTTACAGTCGGGCACGCGCTCACACCCACAGTCTGTTTAAATTCTACAGTGCCCTTCTTTACTGGCTAATACTAAAAAACGACAACTCTTCATTCAGCTGCAGGTGAAGCTGGGCGATATTACTGACTGCGCACACTGTACAGCAGAGACAAACATTACACACACAAACCCCAAACAGCCGCTCAACACAAGCATGTTATGTTTAGATGCTGGTGCCCCACTCAGCTTTAACTACCCTGACCTGCAAGATGTTTATTCTTAACAGAAAAGTCATGCTGGTTAACCTGCCTTACCTGAGCCATCAACTTGACTAGCATAAACCAGCTTTGACTTTGACAGATAAATAATAAAGCAGAATTGTTTGTTGATGTTAAAATAGTTCAAACTGCTCAAACTGTAAACATTCACTTCTGAGATGACAGCGGCCCACCACTTTAATAAATTAAGCAGCTTTCCTACAGCTCCACTGGTAGAGCAGGACGCTGGCAACGCCACAGTCATGGGTTTAATTCCCAGGGAATGCATGTACTGATGTAATGCTAATGCACTCACTTTAGATAAACATTTTCACCAAAGGCACATTATAAACTAAACAGGCAACAAAATTCAGTTTTGTAACAATGCATCAGTGATTAAAATAGCTGTTGTTGCTCTCTTGTCTTCTGCACAGAAGGCAGTACAGTAAGCAGTATGTTTAGGACTTCTGCACACAGCTAGATGGTATTCTGAACATGGTCTAGATATTTTAATAGTGCCCCAGAAACTCGCTGCATATTAAACTTGGAAAGGAGAAAGTATTTTAACCCTCTGTGGTATGACATTTCATAACCTAAGCATAACACATAACTTTAAACATGTACAGATTCTATTACCTGATACATATAATTCTGTTGAACATATTAATGCCTTAATTCTCATGTCTTGCTGTTCAATGTATAATTAACCTAGATTTCTCAGGCATCAGGTTGTGATAAATGCTGTGAGGAAAAGAGCAGCCATTGAGCTCAGGTGTGAGAACACCTACACAGAAAGACACATGTCTGTTTTTCTCATCTCTCTCAGTCACAGCTGCTCTACAAGGACAACCAATATCACCTTACCTAACCCGCCCTGCTGCCTGTCCTCCTGGACCAGCGCTACTTCACAACTACAGCTACGAATAGATATAGAGCATTTCTGAAAAAAAATGAACTTCAAGCCTAATTTAGCAATGTTCTTACAAAACACAGTAAGAGGACTTACTGACTTCATCACACACATCTCAGTTACTCACAGCTTTATATGATCAGATAAATAATTCAAAGCATGTTTGCATCCATGTACTGCAGACAGATGTACAGTTTTATATATATATATATATATATATACATTATTGCATTAGCCAAACGCTTTTATCAAAAGTGACTTACAGTACATTCAAGTTAAACATTTTATTAGTGCACGTGTCCCCTGGGATTGAACCCACAACCTTTGAATTGCTGCTCCTCTACCAGTTGAGCTGCAGGACACTATTAACTACTTTATTCAGTATGAATTTAATGCCCAGAAGGTCCAGGGGCCCCTCCACAGGCCCAGGTTCCAGCTGCTTTGGGTACACTGCCTGGGACACAGGGTGCAGGGACTATGCTATGTTACTCCACCCCGTGGATGTGCATAAATAACCATGAATTACTGTCAAATCTAATCCCTGACAGTCTCTCCGCTGTATCTCTTTCCATCTCCCTCTCTCTCATGTATACTCACACTTTCCATCTCTATCTGCCTGACCACTATTTTAGGCTGAACCAGTAACAACCAGATCTGGGTCTGTGAGACTCAGTTTTACAACAGCTATCAGTAATAAAGATTTATTCACTGTAGAAGTCTGTCGTCTGACTGCATGTTGCAGGAAAATACATGCTTCATGTATAAGGATGTTGCTATAAATACATTTGGAAAATGTTGAAATAGATCAACTTACTGATGAGATCTGAGTGACTCGGAGTGAATGTTTAAGGTTTAAGCACAACATTGCACATGGTTTTCTGGGAAAAGTTTTGACTATTCCGTGGAAACTGACTACATTTAGCTGTAGTTTGGTCTGACAGGTTTCTGACGTAAACCTGAGGGATAAATAATCCGATTTCTGCACCGCTGGTCTGTAGCATTAACGCTCAGTGTTTGTGAAAGAAGGATTACAGGTTAGTCAAAGCCTCTCAAAATCATCAAACTACAGCCAGATGTGGTGGCTGGGTGTGTATGTTCTTCGTCAATGGAAAGCATCAATTATAGCTTGGAGAACCGTTTACTGTAAATGTACGCACAGGATTTCAGGTGGACGAGTTCATAACAGACGACTCTGAATAGACGGAGTGTCCAAAAGTGTGTGTGTGTCTGTGTGCAGACTGTGGAGGAAGTCTAAACTGTGGTCCAGTTAGGCAAAAACCCCAAGAGAGGTAAAAAAAAACCCATTAGAAGCCAAAGTTAAGCAACTGTATGAGTGCAGCAGGAGACCATTACAAACAGCTGAAGCCTGAGTGTGTACACACATTATGTGTATTTGTGTATAAAATTAAGATTCAGAAAGTGCTCCAGTCTCATCATACTTCACCCATAACTCTCCATCTGCATGACTACCGTCTTCTGGCTGATAACCGATGATGAATAATCTCTCTCACTCTCTCCTGTCAACACACTGGCAACAATAGAGGAATCCACCTCTGTCAGTGCCAGTAGCTGTCTGTGTGAATCCACTGCTCTTCCACACACACACACACACACACACACACACACGTGGCAGTACCACACAGAGAACAGAGCTCTCAAAACGTCTCAGTGTGTCTGAGTGCGCCGTACACTTTGAACAGCATATATTAGCCACGCTGGTTCTCTGTTTTTCTCTCACTCTCATAGAAAAGAAACACATGGGCTTAAATATAGCACATTCATGGGCATTCTGTTGCTTCTTCTTCCTCTCTTTTATTAGCTTTCTCGCCACTTTTCCTTTATTTCTTCCTGTATCACAACCTCTCATTTTTCTCATGCTTTTTTCCCCTGACTGCTTTAAGTTTAGATGCTTCCAGTGAGACTACGGCTGGAGTTAGGCCAGGAAAACTTCTTTTATTGTAATTCCCTATATAGCTTTGAAAACTGTAGCTCAATTGGTAGAACCAAAAGCATAAATGACCCCGAACTGAACAAATCATTTCCTCCTTCCAATGAAACCCAATCAGACTCCGTCTTTCTCACTTTCTCTCACTCACTCGCTCACTTCTCTTCTCCATCTGCCATTCTCACACCCAATATGTCTGTCTCTCTTTCTGTCCCGCTCCCATTGTGCCATTTCTTTCTCACCCTTGCGCTCTCTTTTCTTCCTCCTTCTTTCACTCTCTTTAATCCTCAAATTAAAAAGTGGGGTGGTGCTGCTGGCTGCTGACTCCCAGTCTACAGTTCTCTCAAAACTCTATTTTTGTATGTGCTCTCTTACTCTATTTGGACAAAGATTTTTTTAAAAAGGGGGAAAAACAGAGAAAGGGGGGCGATGAGTTCAAACCTACTGAAGCTGAAACACACACACACACGGCAGCCCAGGAGGGAAGCCACGAACAAAAGGATCATTTATTACATGCAGAAAGGGGGGCTTGCGGTTGTGACCATGTTGGACCAGTGCAGCGTTGGCCCCTTCTCAACATTCACAGCCAGTTCACTGCATTCCCCCAGTGCTGATGCCACGCTGACCACTAACTGCAAATCACCCGCTCACTGCTGCAAAAATGAGTCGTCTCTCATTCTCTCATGTAGCTTGTTTGTTTATTTCTACACTGCATGATGATCTTATCAACTGAAGTAAGATTACGCTCTTTATCCAGACTTTAACCATTTAAAAACAATGAGAAAACTGTTCTTAAATCTTTTTTTACCTCAGAGAGCTTCCATGTGGAGTTACGTTTCATCTTTTCTAACAGGAACAGAACACAGAAATTCAGACTCAGACTCACTATTCATACAAATACTTCAATTTACACAAGCATCCCGTCACTGAATGACAAACAATGCCACAATCCCATATGTTCATTTAAAGACATGCACAGCGAATTCAAGCATATACAGACTGTAACTCAAACACTGTATATTATACAAGACTGTATTCAGCTTTTTAACCCGTCATTATAGCCCTTTCATAAACAAGCACACTTTCATGTTTTAGCTCTGAGATGAACACTGTTCATTTCTAAAATACATTTAGAAAGGAAAATTACATTTCGCTGCCTGGAGAATGACAGAGACGGCAGACAAACCAATGGTTATATGATTTGCGAAAGGGAATTTTCCATGGTTATCTGATCAGTACTGTTGCCATTGTAATTCCTGACAGGTGTCTTGCGTATCTAGAGACACCAGGTGGACATGAATAAAGAACAAAAGTGAACCATGACCTCATAAAGTTTTGTTATGGAACAGATTGTGTCCTGTTTTCAGTGTATCATCACAATTTGTTATTGACTAAAGTGGAACCAAAGCTGAGATAAAAACAGCATTGCCACCACCACGTATGTTGTGTGCTTAAAAAGAAAACAGGCACAAAATCACAAATTACATGATTCTGCCACCCTAATAGACATGTATAGGTGCTAATAAAATGTTGTCAAACTAAACTCAGTTTGTGATTGGAACTGATTGTACCTGTACCATCTTTGCTGCCTTGATGTGTCCGTAGCTCTTCTGACTTGTAGAAGTCAATGCTAGCATATGTGTTTAGGCTTGAAGTGCTACTGCCCGAACCTCCAGTTCCTACAGAACCCCCTGCAGCTCCGCCACCTAGCACAGAGGAAAAGAGACGGCCAGCAGGTGTGTGAACAGCTGCTTGCCCATCTGTGTTAGTGTGAGGGCTTTCTTTGTTAGCCAGGTCCAAGTCTATGTAATTGAGGCCCTGCTCCATGAAGGATGTTTGTGAAGCAGATAGGCTAGATAGTCCAGGGTTAAATTGTTGAGCTAAGACGTCTGCTGAGCCACTGTTCCCCCAAAGCATACCATCAAAGCCAAGCCGACGGGCAATAGCTTGGGTGTGATCAGGAAATGCAGAGGAAGATGATGCTGCAGAGCAAGGCGGTAGTGAAGAAGGAGCCTGAAATGTTTCAGAGCAGTGTCGCCGACGGCCCTGAAGATCTGCTCGAATTACCTTAGCTCCATGGTCTGGGTTTGAAATCTTGGCATGGGGAAATTCTAGTCCCAATCCCAAACCTAGGGCTGGGACCACCGATTCAGGCTGGTCTGGCAAAGAGGGTTTTGAAGATGTAGAATTTATTGTTTTGTCTGAGTTCAAGCTAAAGACCATCTTTGTGTAGTCACCACACACTATAGGTGAGTTTTCAGATCGAGGTCCTGATGCCTGCCTGCTGTTACTATGTTGCATCTCAATCTCTGCTTCATCATCATTCAGAGGCGTTGCTCGATGCTCATCACAGGCTTTAGGGGCTGCTGCAGGTGTGATAGGAGAAGTGGGAAACGTGGGAAACCCCACCGCTGTGAGAGAGATGGGTGAGGGGGACGGAGAGGCTCCCAGCTCCATGTTGACATACTCAGAGGCAGTTAACGGAGGCATGGAGGAACTATGAGAGAAGGGCAAGAAGCCAGCAACACACGAGCTTGGCCTGGGTAAGGGCCGTTGTGCACTAGGTGGCAGAGAGATATCAAGCCGAAATCCTTTGTTCCCATTTCCCCCTGCCCTTATGTTCCTCTCACCCTTGAACTCAATGCTGACATATTCCCCAGGGCTTTTAGGTTCTGGAGGAAGGGGTGTCTCACGAACTCTGGGAAGAGTGTTGGCTTTAGAGATGTCCACAAACAAGCTAAGTGGCCGGCCCCTTTGAGCAGAATGCTTTAGTCTTCCAGACACTGGTCTTTGCTGCAAAGGTTTCTGATCAATATCCTTTGCAGTAGCGCTCATTGCTCCTCCTGTCAGCTTGGCAGCTTTGTCCTCACATTCACCCAGACTTTCACTGCTGGCTGAACTAGAGGAGTATGAGGAGGATGACAGAGACAGATGTCGACCAACAGGCGATTCCTGAGGCCTGGACTTGCTATTATTAAGTCCTCTACCTGCACCTAGACCTCTACCACCATTAACCAGATGCTTCCCTCTTCCTGATGCTTCCTCAAAGTGTGTTGAGCTGTTGTGTTTGTAAGAACGGGGTAGAGAATAGTAAGAGTACACCATCTTGGGTGGAGGCTGATGAGAATGCAGGTCAGATGGTGTGAGGGGCTCATTTGGTGGTGGTGGTGTGCTGTTGGCAGAGCGGGCACTAATAGGTGACATATTCATATAGTCACTGCCAGTTCGACTGTCTGCACTGCTGCTGCCAACCCAGGCAGAAGGAACCCCTCGTTGGTCTGGTGAACAGCTACTATTGGGAGACATCATCATGTAGCCATCTGTGCCAGAAGGTGGCAGGCGGATCTGCTGAGGGGGTGAAATGCTGTTATTGGGGGTCATAGCCATGTAGTCATCTGCTGGTTTTGAGTCTGGATCTGATACTGCTACTGAGAGGGAATGTGACAGGGATACTGGAGGAGCTGTTACTCCAGGCAGCATTGACATATATCCATTATCCAATGCTTTGGTACCTCCAGCAGTGACAGCAGAGCTACCTGTTCCACTGTTACCAGCATCACATTTGAGCTCTGCAGCTACCTCTAAGTATCCTGTTCCACCTCCAAAATCCTGTCTTGAACCAGCTGATTCTCGGATGGTGGTACGAGTCATAATTGCATAGTCATCCTCTTCAACCGTTTCCTCTCCAGCCCGATGAAGAGGTGCTAGTCTTTCTAGGGCCATGGGTGGGAGTGAAGCCCGTTTGCTCATTAGCCTGCGCTCTGTTTCAGATTCTCTGCTAGAAGAACGTCTCAAAACCCTCCTGGTCTGTGGCAATGCATTTTGGGGTATCTGAGGTTTAGATGCTCCTCTCTGACCCATAAGAATGTAGTTAGATGCTTCATCCCCAAGTGAATTTCCATCTGAGCTACATGCAGACCCCATCTGCATTGTTGGTGTTAGCAGAGAGTGCTCACTGGGGCTAGAGCCATATTCATCTGAGGATCCATAGTCACTCAGAGAACCTGAGACGGAGGGCTGTCTGAGAATTGGACTGTACACACCACCATTACCACCACCACCACTGCCTGACCCAGTGCCAGTTACACAAAAGTCTGCTGTAGGACCTGAGCTGGAAGGCAGGCTTGGTGCAGCTGAAGCAGCTGGAGTTGAGGTGGATCTCATTAGAGCATGCTGTGCCTTTACTGGGGTTGGGGCACGGACAGATGTTGATCTCATTATAGGGGTATTTGAGCATGACCCATTGGTGGTGGGACTTGAACATGATGCAGTCCCTCCTGGTACTACACCACCTATGTCATCAATCTTTCCACCGTCACTGGCTGTTCGAGTTCGGGGAAAGCTGTGTCGAGAAGATGGAGAGTCGCTATTTCCACCTCCTCCAGTACTTCCTGGTGGTTCAGTGCGTGGACGTCTTGTAAACCCAACCTGGCTTGGTGGTGGGTTTGGGTGATGGCGTCGAGATGGAACACTAATGGGATTTGATGCAGTGGCACCACCTCCTGCTCCAGCAGCAGCTGACTGTGACTTACTACGCTGTCGGAATTCCTCACTCAGGGCCTTCATGGCTTCCAGCAGTGTTTCATGCATATTCTGTGCCACCACAGAATCTTCCACTTGCATCCAAAATTCTCCAGGGCCAGTTACTGCAGAGCGCCCGACCTCCACAAAGAAAAAGTTTTCAGAGTGACCACAACGTCTCACATTCATCAGCTGGAGGACAACAGCAGCTGCATCAGAGTTTAGCTTGACAAAGTTTACTGTCTTTTCAGTCAGGCAGAGGCGGTAAATACCAACCAAGTTCTTGGCTTGCCCCAAACCTTTAGGCCAAATCTTTACTTGCCAAACCTCCTTGAAGGCAGGACCAGGGGATGGCACTCCATAGTCTTCCCCATTCCCACTGTCACATAGCGCTTTACCTGCAGAGAGAGAAAAACCATTATCAGTCATGTTTGCAGCATGTAAGACCTCAAATGTCATTCATTTTATAAACAGATTCACACAATTTTAGAAATGTTTAAGTAAGCAGAGGACAACGGTAAAGACTGAAGGCCAGACTAAAGGCTAATAGGCTAACGCTAATACAACTGCTAACGAATACTTGGTATTGATAGGAGATGCACAAGAGGCAACTAATAGAGTAAAAACAGTGCTAGCATTAGCCAACATCATTACAACTGTAAAAACATTAGTCAAAATGATGGTTCTAATGCCCCTTCATTATTTTTTGTCCTCTCTGTACTATCACTGTTACAAGCTGTAAAAAAGCCTCAAATAAAAAGAACATTAACTATACACTTATATACCCAATGGCCCCTTAACACTAGAACAAGTAGTTAGCTATGTTTTGGGAGTACCAACAAGCTTAGCCAAAACACACAGTTACCTTCCCAGTAGCATTTTAAACCTACCCTACCCACCCGCAACAAACACACACACACACACACACCAACATGATCCCTCTGTTCCCCCCAGCCACCTGAGTTTTGAATATGTGCATCTGCCCTAACTGCCTTGCATACTTCATGTGAGGCCCAAAGCAAGTCAAAGACAGGCCCCCTCTATTGTACAGTACAGTAATAAAGATATAAAGATCAGGAAATATGAAAGTCTATCAATGATCATACAAGCAGCTCTTTATGTTTTTAACACAGATGTGACAAATGTGGCACTGATATTGTGAATTAGTTTGGTGTTGCTGAAGTGCCTTCCTACTGAGAAAGCTTCCCATCTTCACCTCGTCAACTCCTCTCTCTGCAGGCTGCGTTCATCTGCATAGGGCTGAACAATTCTGCTGTTTGTTCTCTGAAGGTAAGTTACCTAAAGCCCTGAAGCTCTGCAGGTTACAGAGTGCAATTCAGTTGACAGATTGACGAGCTGTTCACTGTTAGTGAAGAACTCTTTCTCTCACTCACTCTTGGTTCAAGTGCTGGCAAAACTCCACAGAAAGTCCCCTAACCAACAGCGCTGTGAAAACACACAAGATGTTTATAATCCTGTAGGAACTTGCTCTTTAAGTATGTTTCAAATCTGGGGGCTTTTCTTAATCTGCTGCAGCTTGCCCCAAAAGCCCCGTCTGTGGAAATCATTACTCTCGGGTTTGTGTATAAGTTTGTTGTCACTAGCTTGGTTAATTGTGCCAGCTGTATCAACACCCAAAGATCACAATAAGAAAAAGAGGTAAACCTAGTGTTTCTATCCTTGGTGAGTAAAACATTTTAAACAGCCTGAACTGGTTTGAGCTGTTTTTATCTAATCTAGCTGGTCTTCCAGCCTGCTCAAGCTGGTGTTCAGCTGATTTAGTTATTTCTCATTACCACATTATGCAGCTCATTACTGTACCATACAGCTCATTAACTATACTCTAACCTAGCTAATTAGTGGTAGTATTTGTAAGTTTTTTGTAAGACTGAGGTAAAGCGGGTCGGTACACTGATGTTTAAGTGTTTGTGTGTGTGGTCAAACAGTACTTTAGAGTTCTTGTGTTCTCTGCTGTTTGGAAACATTTAGCTGTAGTACACAGGAGCTTTGCATGCCATTATACTCAATTTCTTACTGCGCATTTGAGCATCACAACGCTTCCAACACAAATGAGACAATCACAAACACATGTACAAAAACACACTGTAGCGTGCAGAAGAGAGGACAGCGTACTCCACTGTCTAACTGACATATCTGTTACCATTTCCAGAATATCTCTGTTGTGCTCACAAGGTTGTGTGCGTTCTTTCTCCTGTTCTTATGCTCAAAGTGAAGAACCAGCGGTTTCTTTTAAACATGACATGTGTGTATATGTGTTTTCACGTGACATAGACCCCCTGGATGAGTGAACTTGAGTGAAACAGGTAGCTTGCATTAGAGGAGTCACAAAGCCACACATGACCATTTATTTAATTTCTCCTGACCGTGGCTTTTAGACCTACAGACATCCAGTCTAGAGGTTTAAGAAGATAAAAGATGAGAGGGATGAAGGTACTGACATAAGTTTGTGGTTGCTAGGTTGTCCCAGGCAAACACGTTCTCATGGGAAATGAACAACAGGAGGTCAAATGTATCTGAACTGCCCTCTAGCAAACTGCGCTGGATTTATCTCCAAAAAATAATTTGGTTATAGTTAATCACTCAGCAGTCACATCAAAGACAAATAGTATCCACCCCAAAAACACGTGCAATGACTTTTGCTTATGGTTATGAGTTTGTAAAAATCTCTCCAAAAACTTTGAGTAGAGAAAGGTCAGGATGGTTTACTCAGGAGATCAACACCGTTAATTCAGTTTATACATCTGTACTGAGTCACCTGTGTATTTAAGTTGTAAAATGAACAGCAGTTTTAGACTTTCAGACGATGTGTGTTAAAGTACACTGCATTCTGTCCCTTTCTGCTGAGCTCCATCCAGCCCTGTTTAAACATTCGCTCACAACTGATTCCTATGTGGTGAAACACGTCCGCTCACTGCAGGGTAGACAAGACCTTAAACCAGCCTCGTCACACAGACAATCTACAGACTAGACAATTGTGGAAATACAACAACAACATGCTCAGTTTTTATAACCTGCGCTTCATTCAATTTACATCTGTCCAAAGTCCCTGTACCTGATTGTAGAACATAAGATCGATCTGTTCTGCTCTAATCTCTCTTTCTGATAAATCACATCCAGCCATAATCACATTTTAGTAGCAAGTTAAAGCAGCCGAGTGTCCAGTGGCAGAAGAGGACAGAATGCGACTGGCTGCTGATCTCATGAGAACAGAATTTCACACTGCAGTTACACAGAGTTTTACTCAACACTCGAGTGATGCAGAGTCATGCATTAAATAGATTAACACTAAAGCTTTCAGGAGACTAACTCATCAATTGTAGCACAGGAAAACAGCCTCAAATATGACTTCAAATATCAGCGTGTCGTTACATCAGCTAGAGATTTATGGTAGGTTAAAATACCTTCTGCAATCCCATCTTAATGTGTAGAAACAAATATGAAGTCATTCATATGTGAAGTGTCTCTCTCTCAGAACACTGTCAACACTGTGTTGCTATCAAAACATCACCCTGTTTGTTTAAATGGTCTGACATATCAGCCAATAGTGTGAGTCTGGGGTGGAACTACCTGTTTTCTGAACAGTGAAACACAAGGGAGTTTTTATGATCCTATTTTACTAAATTACATAATGCAGTATTAATAAAATTCACTGTTCATTTTTATTTATTTGTACCTGTAAAGCCTCACAGACATTAAACAAACACACACACCACTCCTCCTACAAACAGAGAGGCAAGACAAATATTCTCCTTTAATTTTTAATCTAATCACAGTGCCCTTGGTTGCCCACAGAGCCTGTATGACTAATCTACCTTAGGTCTAGATCAGATTAAATATGAGATTAGCCCTTGACCTAATCTGCTTTCTCTTGCCATGGTGGTATTTAGTCATATAATGTATATAGTCACACACACACACATTGTTATTGTGCATGTTAACTGGGTCTATATATCTTATCATTCTGATCTGCTGTATTAATTAACATTATTTATCTACTTCAGCTGTCTACATATTGACAGGCCTAATAGAAACTGGCACATTAATAATTGTGTAGCCCACACAAACACAGAGAAAGTAGGTCACTGACAGAAATGCAGGAACGGAGCACAGCACAGATCATCAACAGCAGCCCAGTGAAATGATCTTAAACTCTGACCTCACTCATCTCACTGATATCTCACAGTATAACAGTCACGCTTCATTCACTGTGCACCGTACAGCACATGTGATGAGTGCTGCGCTCTGGTCTGTCTGTATGCTCACTTCCTGTGTGGAGGAGGACAGTGAAGCAGTGCTGGCGGGATGCATGTTAACATACACCAGCAGAGGGAGGGGTGAGGG
>JAZGTJ010005856.1:0-26381 GCA_036877575.1 Botia almorhae
AAAGGCGTTACAATGGATCTCTATCCTGATCAACAGACTAAACTTACAGCATGTTCACCAGCACAAGAATAAAGAAGCAAATGAGCTTAGTTACAGTGATTTGCAGCAACAAGCACCCAAAAGTCATTACATTATCAATGGGAGCTTGTGATTTTTGGCAACGAAGTTTAACGTTATGCAAATGAACAATGACACAACGACAATGAAATTACAATACAGTTGTATACAACAGTTAAATAAGAACGCCTAAACACCCAACTGTACAATGACTTGGACCTTGGGACCTTCGGTGATTTAATCACTGTCAGTGTGAATAGGGCTTTAACAATAATGTTGGTCAATTTGTTTTCCTACGAACAATAATAGTCACACTGACATGAKACTGCCAGAGAGTGAGGCCGGCATTAGCGCTTAACTGGTGTTCAGAGAAAGACACACGTGGATCGTTTGTCCACAAATACTGTGTTCAAAATGTCAATACAAAGTAATCAAGAGTGTCTAAGTCAAAGTTTGTTTTCTAGCAGAGCCCATATCTTCTCCCTCTCGTCTAATGCCAAACATCACACAGACTTAAGAACATAGTTCAAACGCTCCACTCCCCCACACTTTTACACAGCTCTGAAGTTACTTCTTATATCTTGTACTCGGTTGATTTTGGAGGCATGAAAAATGTGTATTTTTGCCAAGAAGCAAAACAGAAAGAAATACTGAAAGACAATCTGAAAAATACATAAATATTGGGGAACAAAGCAATATTTTGACTGTGGCTATTTCAGGCAGTAAAAATAACTCGTGAGGGATTTCAGGAGACATGTTAAGAGGATTTTGAAGAGGAGGCAACTTTCCATGTTGGTCTCCTCAGTCTGAGCTAGAACGGTAGGGGCAGGGTCCAAATGAGGTTTTTTTGCAAATGGTGAATGAATTATAAAATTATACCAGCCATAAGTATTTCATTTTAGACGTGACTGTATTTTGCATTACTTTTATTAAAATGTATTTTTTTGGTTGCTATGGTGACATAATTATTTAGCCTAGCATAATAGTAACACACTACAGCTACGTCATACACAAGCCACTTACTGTCACACACTGTGATACAGCACCTGTCACGAACAGACACATCATGCTAGTGAATGTGAGCAACTGTGTGCTCATATTTTGGTTGCCTTATACAAATAAATCAACATATGTGTTTCCACATGGGGTTCTGAGGCAAAACGATATAGACATGCAAGGTTCTGGAGCACTTCTGATGGATAAGGTTAGAGTAAGTAACTTTGGATCCCGGGTGGGGGTCAGGACAGAAGAACACATGGGTGGACAGCCCTTTGTTTCCAGGAAGGTGACTGGCAGAACGCTAGTTCCTGTCAGAGCAAACACACAGAACAGCAGCCCTCTGCAGATGGAGCACAGCTTGGACTAGCATTTGTCTAATAAGTAATCACTCACAGGCCTGTCAAAATGCCATATGGAGGAGAACCTCTGCTGTTCGGTGCTTTATGGAGCTTTCTGACGTAGCCCCTCAACTGTCGCAGCCCCTAAACTGCATATGTTTGGTTAAGACAGTCATAAGCATACATGCCAGACAATAAATGATAGTGATGTCATTATTCTTTACACATGTGGGGAATTTAGTGATGGTATGTATTGTGACTTAAAGAACTGCAATGTACGACTGCTCGATTAAGAGGACGAATTCAATTCAAGCAACATTACATTTCTGAAGCATTTGTGCCATAATCAACATATGAACTCGATTCACGTGTTTTTTCAGTGACAAAGAGCTCCCAGAAAAGAGTCTAATAAATGGAGTTCATTTTTCTAACGCTGTGTTGACAGAGAACAATGTGATAAAAGAGAACGTTTCCTTAGTACACCAATAATATAACAAAAATGTCTTGCTTTCTACTCGACATAATGGTGTGTGTTTTTCATTTTTTCTCCTGTCACAAACTCCACATGCAGTAACAGCTATAGGATATTTACAATTCATGCATCATAGCAATTAGATTCATTAAGACACATGAAGTGTAATTAGGGCCTATTGATGTCATTTCTATTTTAATTCCCCCAGAAGTGTGTATACCGTTATGCTATCAAAACATACGCTATCAAAACAACAAACACTGTAATATTGTCTCAACCAATGGTGTGCGTTTGGAGGCGGGACTCTTGTTGGTCGCCCAATGGAAGACAAGGGGAGTTTTCGTGAAACCTGTCTGATAACGGTAATTATTTTTGCAATTCCATTAAGTTTGACACCAGTTGTGCAGAAATTACACACGCTTGAATTTATGCGTAATTTAGCTCTATAAGCCCGAGGTACCAACAGAACTCCTGCTGTTCTGAGTGTTCCACATGATTAATCAGAAGATACTGATGTGAAACCTAAAATTAATACACCACATATTAAACACTGAGGCTGTTCCGCAGAGTGACATCTGAGAGCGAAATCTCCAGCAAGCTTTGTTATAGAAGAATAGTGTGGAAATGATTATTATGGAGTTACCATTGGTTATAAACTCATCAGTTTAGACACAACTACAAATGACTGCTGGACAGTAAGTACAGAGTAGCTTTTTTCCAGTTACATTTATGTTCTCGGATGCTTCCATATAAAACCAATGTAAAAGGCATTAGAGGGCAACAGTAAAACGTAAACCACAAATCTTTATCAATATAGCGTTTTGCTTATTTGGCATTTGAGGGTCGAATTTCAGGACGATGCATCTCTGTCAGCGAGACCTTTGACTTCAAGCGGCACATATGTGTACGCCTGGTGTGTGCGTAGAATTTCAATTCACTGACTTTTAATGCAAATCAGTTGCACACAAAGCCCGGCAGCTCGCAGCCATGACAGAGAAATAATAGATGCTGCCTCAGTATAAGACAAACACCTCCCGCTGTTGACAGTGTTACAATGGCTTTCTGCACCGACAGCCCCGAGCCAGCCAAACAAGACCGTCAACATAATTTCCATTCAGTGTATTTCTGTAGCTTTTTATTGTTTTTATTAATAAACGGTACCGACGGTGCAAGAAATAGTGTATGGAAGTGTATGGAAGAAGCACAAATTAATTCAGAGACTGAATTAATGTGGCATTGATAAATCTATAAAGCTATTAATATGTGCAGCAGAAAGTCTGCTCTGACCTTACCGAATCCTACATACACACATAAGATATTGATCGTGACCATTATGGTAGTGAGAGGAACATCATTTCTGAGCACAAAGAGAAGATTCGATGTATTTGGAGACAATGTTACAAGAACCTGTTCACTCCAAATTTTTAATTCTTTACATTTAAATTCTCCTCACCCACGTGTTATTCCAAAGCCACAACCCGGCTAACAATTTTAGGCTTTAAGAACTGTAACTGTACCCGTAATGTTTCCAAGTAATGAAGTAACACAAAAGTTTTATTATTGCTTGGTTTAAAGACCGTCATTCAAAAAAACTAACATTTTTAAAATGTTCCACTATCAACTTAAAAATAATGTTTTTAAAATGATATAACACGTTAAAAAAAGTTTTACCAACATTGTTACAAGAACATCTTTGTTTACTCGGAGTAAACGTTTAGAGAATGTTCTGAGAACATTCCCTGTTAACTGGGAAGTCATAAGATAACTGTGTGAAAAACATAGTTATCATATGGCCTCAGGAACCTGGAATATGCTGTATGACTATTTTACAACAACTGAATAAAGACTCAAAAATTGTGTCCCCTGTTGGTGTTCCACATGGTAAAAAACAGATATACAGTTGGTTTGAATTGTTGAGGAGGGCGAGTAAATAATGGTGCCATTTTCTCTTAGCGGTAAACCATTCACACATGCTCTGTATGCTTATGCAAATAAGCAGAAATACCTACCATGAGTTCTTGTATGTAGTTCAGGATTCAGGTCAAAAGAAGGTTGTTCCTCTGTTCTGTCCCCTCCTGTTCTTATTAGCTGTGAAAAGAAACACAAGCAGAGGTCACGGCACATATTTAAAGACACCGAACACACATGTCACATGCACATGAGCTAAATGAAACACGTTTAACAGATAAAGCAGCATTTCTCTACACAGGCGGCTCAGTGGAGCTACCACCTCAAGGCAAGTAGTAAATATGACTGTTGGAGTGTGATGAGATTGAAGATTCATTATTAATGATGTTCCCTGTGGTGCGCTGCTCTGAAACAGCATGTGTGTGAATTTTTCACTTTGCTGCACGAGTATTAAAAAATGAAATGTGACAGAACGAGTGTCCCACTAGCTTTAATCAAAGTAAACCCGAGACTAAAGCAGGTGAAACAATAATGGCTGCCGTTAGTTATCATCTCTTCGTTTAGTTAATTGTTCTTTATTGTTCGATGCCAACCTGATTGCATTTTGCCCGTTGTGCTTGGTGCTACTAATCTTGATTAGTGTCAGAGGTCATGAATAATTTATCACCTACAGCATTCCTGGCTAATTACCTGCAGTTGATTCTCGCTGTCAGAGAGAATCGCCAACTGTGTGCAGCTAACAGGCTATAACTTTCTGCGGCTCATAATGTTTTGCCACAAGTGTCTCCCAGTTGCCAGAAGCTACTGGCCAATTAAAACTGTAATGTCTGGGTAGCCACAAAAGCAATTTTTGCAGCGTTGTTCAAATGACAACACAATGAAGCTCCGTCTAAATGCAGCAGAAAAAGACAAGATGATTGTTGGGGGAAAGATAACAGCACATTATAATGGCACAATGAAGCCACGGCTGTTTATGTTTTACTTCAAGGTGAATGAACACATTTCCTGTGAGAAGGCAAGTGTTTTGTACACCATCTCGGTGTGGTTAAAGACCACATTCTGTGTAGGGGCTATTTAACGGTGACCTGGTAGTTAACCGTGACCTGGTTCTCTAACCATCACCAACAGCCCCTCTAGGAAACCGATGTTTAGAGCACCATTAGTTCATAAAACAATCGGTGAGGATTGTCGTTACTCTTCAGTTCCCATAGCAACACAGTGGAGGAGAGAGTGAAGCACTATTACCGTAACAGTCCAGTTCCGGCTGTGAAAACCCCATTTATTATCTCCTCAGAGAAAATGATTTTAACAATACCGTACAGTAAACCCTTCGTGACAAACCTACAATGAGCTAACAGTATATTTTTCTATATATGCCACGATTTCAACTTCACTACAAAACTGTAATTTGGCACTTATTTTCATTTTTTATTCCTCAAGCAGTTTGGAGTTTGGTTCAAGGCTTACAATTGTGAATATTCAACGTTTTATAAATGCCTATGGTGACAATGAATAAGAAAACCATGGAAAATGAAGGTGTCCCTAATGGACGTTTATCTCTACAGTATGTTACTCTGGAGATACGTGAAATTGTGGGCACAGGAAAAAGCTAATCCACACAGGCTCATGAGCATATAAATGGGATGCATGATCACACAGTGAACATAAGAGAGAAGCAGGTTTTCATGGGTCAACAGGTGGAACCTCAAACACAATACGCTTCTTTTGCATTCACTCCTAAAGCTGCCAGCAAATAAACCCCTTTCACTCCCAAATTTGGCATTTATATCCACCTCAGTGTGCACAGATCGGTCGTCCCCTGGTAAATTGATTTGTCTCTCCTGACCTTACAGTCCGAGGGGACCGGGAGCTTTTTAACTGTGTTCCCAACAACTGCAAACATTGTTTCCTATTTTTAGGATCACAAGGGGTTTGAACAAAACCTCTCCAAGGGTATCTGCATTATGCTTATCTGCCTCTGGCTAAAGGTCCCGTTTCCATCTACGGTACACTGGAACAATGCTGGTTGGCTTAAAGTTCAATGCTAATAGCGTGTGTTGGGTGGGTCATAAAGGATGTGCTTGTTGTTATGAGTCATTATACACTTGCAGCCAGCTTCACTGCCCTGCCTTTTCCCCTTGTGTGCTTATGATCATGCTACAATATTCACAGACATGACGAGTGACACATCCTACAGGATGTCCGTCTCTATGGAAGAATGTGATGCATTGGCAACTGTCTAATCACGCTTCTTCCTGTTACAATCTACAAGAACATTTAATGATTTCAACACACAGGAGAGCAAGATGAGCATTTTATTATATAAGTTAATAAAACTCAAACTCTTTAATGTGAAGCCGAGCGCAAACTTTATTTATGAAAACTGTATTTAATTAGATTAACAGAAGACAGGCAGGGTCATTATGCACCTTTTTATTTTGAGAGGGGACCGGTTCCGGCTCACTCTGTGCTTAAGATGAGAGAACACATGGCCATGTTTGCAAGCAGACACGGGTTCAAATCCCCATCTGTTATATACTTTTATATAATCGTTGCAACTAAACTTGACAGCCATCATACGTTATTAATCTATGGAAAAGAGCAGATGTGAAATTCAATTTTCTCTTATGTTCTGTGAGAAAAGGGTTATATGGGTTTTGAGCAACATGTGAGCAAGTAGATGAGAACAGAATTAAGATCAAGCTGGATTTTCCACAGTGCATTTGCATTAAACTAACAAATGCTGAAGGTCCAACCTGATTGGACTGACAATTTAAATTGTGTTTAGACACTTTTTTACCTCCAACAACCATACGTATAATATAGATTATTTATCTATTTATTTATTGTGGAAACAGCATTCAGAATTCACTAGGCTAAAAAACGTTGTCAAGTCGACACAGATTTAAGACGCTGCTCTGCTTCAGAGACCGAACTGATGCGACTGATTGAAACGTTGTCCGTTGTTTGACATGTCTTGGCATGATCCAGGTTTCCTGTGACTTTGCAGCAGGTGTCTAACAGGGACTTTAGAAACAATCCTGTGAGGAAAGGGGGCTGTCAAAGTGCTGAGAGAGACCTGAGGTACTGCCGTACAGCTCCTGACAAACACTCAATGCTGTGATAATGACCAGCCCTGTAGACACTCTGCTCTTGTCTTTCACTAAAACCTCTCTTTTCCTTCCAAGGCATCAAGGCCATCCCAACCTCAGTCTCGGGGGAAAGATGAGCTTCAGGGCATCAAAACAAGCCTTTGAAGAGGTGCGGGGGGGGGGACCTGTAAAATTGGGTTTTAAGGGGTGGGGGAGTCGGATTCCCTAAATAGGCAAAAGAAAGGTTGTTAACATGCAAGACAAGAGGTTCAAGAACCTCTGTATTTCCTCACTTATGCAAACTACATGAGGATCTTGTGATCGCCTTATCAAAAAGTTGATAACTGACTAGAGATGGAATCATTATAATGGAATATGGACTACTTTCCTTAACAGATTAAACTTCTTTATTAAGATTAAAACCCTAACAGATTACTTTCTAAAATATAATTTAAATATTCAAATATTACACTGTTAAAATTGTTTTACGAAAACTATTCATTATAGATATAAAACTCAACTGTTATCAACATTTCAAATGACTGATCTGTAATGACCAATATGATCACTGGCCATTTATTCAGTATTTGCATTGTTACGTATATTCTGAATCGTGTTTTAGCTTTTTGTTTATGTGCGTAATGTGTCTGATCTCCATAAAAGTCTTTACTGAATAATGTCACAACTAGACGACTGGGTGCAAAACGATTTTAAAGAAATAAAGTGATCTTCTGGAGGACACAGCAATGCGACTCAGGCTACACATACACAGAAACAGAAAGAACAGCAACCTTAAAAACCACAGGAGGTAAAAGACACAAAAACCTCCTGGAGATAAAATCCTCTTTATTTTCCTTAACAGAACATGGCAACAAAGAAACGATCCAATATCCGTTACTACTAGATGACCTCTGCGTGACCTTTATATTACGAAATAAGGTTCCAGAAGGACTGATTCTTAGATGAGCATGACCTTGATTTCAACCTTTAATAAAAGGGAACTACTGCTGTTCTGAAGCAACCAAAAACCATAATCACTGTCCTACACATTTTTTCAGCTCTGCGTCAGACCGGCTTCTTAAGTACGTGTCAAGCCCACATCTGCTGTCAATTTGTGGACCTCATTAAAACACGCATGGCAGTCATGCACGTTGAATCTTACAGCGGCAAGCTGCAACGTCACCTTTTCCCACTGTAGGTCAAAATATTTTGTTAACGGTGGCAGTTTCTTTGTCTCTGAGATGACGTAGTCCAGTGTTAACACTTCTTTTGTTTGTACCTAGCAGGCCGTCGGTTTGTTTAGTTGTGCTGACAAAACCCGTCGTAAAAAACTGTCTGACAGGAAGCGCACTCCTGCCTCGCTAAGTTTTCCTAATTAAAACCAGGAAGTACTTTGCGTTTAGTCACTTTCACAAACACATGTCTTTCCTCCAGCCAGACTCCCAAAATCTACGGGGCTGAAAAATGAGCAGATTTTGCTGTTTGGTCTCAGGAACAGCGTGGGATTTAGAGGACTAACCGAGCCGCACGCTGTGTCAACATTCTGTGCTGTGAGTGTAATCCCCTTCAAAGCAGATCACCACAACAGACGGTGGAGGAGATTCACTGGGAATGAATTACACTCGCTGATAGCGTAATTTGTTTTCACTCGCTGTCTGTGTTAAGTAGCCGATTCGCTAAAGAAATATGCTAACCAGATAAAGGCACAAATGGACCCGCAAATTAGCATGCCGCAATTTTTCATCTTGCCAGCCGGTTCTGAGTGCTGGTTGTGGAGGATGTAGCAGGAAATCACAATCTTCACAAACTTCACAACTACGATTGAGGCAACGGGATCGAGTCTTTAAAACGCCAAGAACTTTTGACCACACAACAGGCCTGAATATGTAGCAGCTGCTTGTTTTGTCTCCATCATTTGATTATCACTGACAAGCAAATGTTGCCTTGGTCAATAGAAAATTGTGAAAAAAACATCTGTCTTAAAATAGTGCCACCCCAACTAACAGGGAATGTTCTCAGAACAGTGGCTAATGTTCCCTCAAAGTTATCTTGCAGTCTTGTAGTAACATTAGTAGAACATTTAGATCATATATTTTAAGAACATTATTCTTAAGTTGCTAGTGGAATGGTTTAAAAATTTGACTTTAAAAAATGCTTGAATAACATTCTTAAAACCAAACAATAATTTTAAAACAACATCTAAAATTCTGGACGGTTTGAACATTTCAAACATGAAAAATAACATTTTTGTTACTTTATAAAAACATTTTTACAACCTAAAATTGTTAGCTGGAATAGGTAAACATCTCAAAATTTTGCAAATAAGCTGCACTCTATATTAATAAACGTATGAAATATTGCGTGCTACTGAATTCGCCCCAGAAAGAAAGACATTTTATTCGTATAAAGTGTATGAGGTACTCCAGTTAATCTCTAATTAGGTCATTGTTTTTGAAGGTTGAGCACTCCTTGTGTACTTATTCACCCTAACATATTTCGCAAACGGCAGACACAAATACAGACTGAAATCCTCTCTCCACCCACGCCCCACTCAAGGCGCCTAATCAGTGCTTTCCACGAGTATGAATTTGAGATTTTAATACATATGCATATTGAATGGAGGCATCTGTCACACGGAGATTTGCAAGAGAAACTGGAGGTTAGCATTGATCTAGACTGAGATTTGACATAGCTCCGGGCTTAAATGGTAATGCTGCACTGCACTGATTTCACGGGCGCAACTGGAGGAGCACAGAGAGCAGAAGTCATGCTGGGTCATAAACACATCCAGCCTCAGAAGTGGATCATTTCCTCATCAGGGAGAAGCTCAACAGTGGGACCTGCTCGTAAATAACTACACAACAGCCCCTACACATCTGTATGTTGCTCGAAGGCTGTGTCCAAAGCTTGCAAGGCAGTATGTGGAGGTATTAAAACGCAACTGAATGTTGGTATAACATTGTTTCGTTGCTGGTAAAACAACTAAAAAGCATCATTTTGTTGGTTTTCGAAGATAGTTTAGATGTACGACCACCACTCCTGATGTCTTAGGTGAGAGTTTTAAAGGTTGCGTGTTGTGTTAGAAAAGCACCATGACTACAAAACTCCTTTTTTAAGGCTTCTGTTAACCATTCACACTGTGTACATTTGAATTATTGCGATACGAAGTCAAACCGGTTACAAGAAGTGCATTCTCTTTTACTCTGATCCAGTTTCACACAAAATCAAAGTACTTACTGTAGCTGTCCTATGCAGAGCCTTTGATTCTGAGACGACGATAAAAAACGCTAAATGTGATTTTGTCCTTTTGATTCCAACAAGGCTTGTATTTCTCCTATAATGTGTTCATAAACCGCTCCTGCTTAGCAATTTGTTGAAAACCCATTACCACCAGGAAGACGAGAACAAGGACAACATCCTGGGGTAGATATCCTGCTTTTTACAAGCTCTCAGGAGGAGGCTGATCTGGGAGGGGTGGGTGGCAAAATGGCCAGGCATTTTTCCACAGTAACGTCTCGTAAAACATCTCTCCGTGCTTTTAGAAACATTCCTCCCTCTGGCCATGTGAGAAGAGGCGTCAGGAAAGATCACACTCAACATAAACACAAACACTAAAATCAGATCTAATCTTCAGGGGAACATGTAGGTACCAGACATAAACACTCGGAGTGTTTTTAGGTTCAGTCACGTTTGCCTGGATAAGCACTGCAAAAAATCCATAATATGGGTGAAGAAAATAAGTAATAATAAATATCGCAAAATTTTACCTATTCTCATACCAAGAATCTATATTTTTAGTTTTGGCTATAACGAAATTGATCGTTATCATCCAGAGCAGGTCTGTGATGAGGAAAAACATACCATAGCATTATGTCACTGCATATTTATATTCCAACAAAACAAATAACCAAACCAAATAACAAAACCCAAGACCGGAAATAACTAAAAATACATAATTGTTTACAGTACAGAATTCCAATGCACAAATTTCAATAAAAGAAAAGCGAATAAAAACATACTTCACAATTTTAAATACAGTACGCTAACCATACTAAATCGCAATAGTACTCTGAGACAAACTGAGACAAACATCGACATAATAATATAATAATAATATATTTTCGTCAGGTCACTGCAGATTTCCAACCCTAGTCCACAACATGTACTGCATATAAAGTGATTGCAGCTCAAACAAGTAACAAAAATAAACCTGTGTAAACCTGCGAAATACGGGTCAACTCAGTTAACTCAGTTAACTGGTCAATATGCAACTGACTCACAGAACACGCAGTTTAACTCACCAGCTGTGGGAACGACAGCGTGTGAGATTACATCACAATGATTTATGGCACATGAGGAGGAGTCAGAGAAACTAAGGAACATGAGATCATCTGGAGGGCATCCAGGAAGAGGTCTCAGAAGGAACACAAGTCAATTGGTTTCTACCACAAGAGATGATGGATATGCAGGGAGACAACAAATGAATGTGCTGAGAACGTCATGAGAACAGATCCAGACTCACACGTATCACAACATACAACTGTTTCCCGAGGAACTGGGATTCCTAAATGCAAAACAGACAAGGTGGAAACCAGCATCTTCAGCAGGGCATAAAACAGATTATGCAGACTTAAGCAGGATTTGTAGATGTTTTCTTCCTGCTATCTTTTATAGTTGGTATCTCAGGATATGTTACACAGTCAATTATATCTATTTGGGTCTTTGTTTAATATGCAAACACATGATTTCCTTTAAAGCTGGTTGTACACTGTACAGTAATACTTGGTAGTTTACTGACACATAGTTTTGAGGTTCATTTTATATTAAATGAATTCAGGGGAGGTTAAAACAAACTGATTTTTAATGCTGATGCTTGTTCCATATGTCTTCAATTGCCTTCGAAATCCTCCTGCCAATTCTCAAATACAGTTTCTACCCGCCAAAAAATCATAAACGGGGCCACACAGATTAGGTGACTCATTTTAACTCAGGCCAAAATGACTTTTTGGACTACCTTCTGCACTTAAACTTCTCATGAATCTGCTTGGCGGAAAAAAACAAGATCTTTTGAAAGTCTGAAATTTGTTTGACAATGTTATTTGGAGGATGATCACATCTGTAGTATGGTCCAAGATTAACAGTAAGCAATGGAGTTTTTGTTTATATACAAATACCTTAAAGGAACAGTGCACTCAAAAATGAAAAATCTGTCATCGTTTACTCACCCTCATGTCAGTCCAAACTCTTCGACTTTCCCATAAATGGGAACAGGGTGCTGTCAAGCTACAAAATACATTTGTGTGTCCAACAGATTAAGATTTGAGTCTTTTATAATGAAAATCTCACTCAAATATTCCAACTTTGGATGATCTGCACCAGGATATTTTACTTGATTTTACTTGATTGGAAAAGTCTGGAGTTCTGGAGGACATAATATTAATGTAAATAATGCAAGTAAGTTATGACAGAAATATAAATTTTGGGTGGACTATTTCTTTAAAACACTCTCATCAGGTATTGTAAAAGACAGAATCTGTTCAAAGGCCAGACGATGTATTCAAATCCTTAAAGGATTATGGGAAAGAACTAAAGAGGGTGTTTTTCATTTCATCAGATTCAATCTATAAAATTAAGCTTTGATCAATGATGTGGCGTGTCAAAGGCTTGAGTGAATAATGAGATATGAGTCATCCATTTTAGGCATGTGCTCGGTAATAGAAGGTTAAAGGGGCAAAATGTCTATCACCCATTTTAACAAGAGCAACACCGTTTTATGCTGACTGTGTTTGATCATACAAGAGACGGAACGGTTATCCTGAGGTAACAATATGGGCTCGCTCAGAAAAGACTGTAGATGAAAGCAAGAGTTAAAAAAACGGACAGAAACATTTTGTGGGGGACGACCGGGTGGACCTGAACCATCTGCTCTGAGTTTCATGTGCTCAGAGTGATTAAAAAATATGCATTACATGAAAAATATTCGCAACTTAACAAGCTGACGGTTCTTTAACGTTGACATCGAATTTTTTTACAGGATGTAGCAATTAGCATTTAGCATGCAACAATAAAAAGTCATTTAATTGTCCTATTTTTAATTAGTTCTGTTCATTTCAGAGATTAGATAAACAATTGAGCTGTTGAGTTTTGTTCCTATTGTTATACGTTAATGAAGTTTCAATTGATTCGCTACTGGAGGCTAAACCGCAGCTGAAGGCACGTCTTCTATTCTGTTGTAAGAGGTGTTGGCAGGGAAAGTCTATAGAAGCTTCGACAGCCCAGCACTGAAATATCTTTTTTTGGCTGATTTACACCAACTCAGATGCCAGTGTCTCGCAAGACCCAGGAAAAACATTACAACTTGCCAATCATAAGATTATCCTGAAAGCGCAAACAGCTGGAGCAAAGCCACGACTGCTGGGCCTGATGTTTTGGGTCTTACCGTCTCGAGCAGGTGGTTGTAATTAAGTCAGTGTAAAGCGGCCACTAGCTGGCAGAAGAACATGCGACTAATTATTGGGACATAAGCCCAGTTTTATTATATCCCCACACTCTTTGTCTTTGACCTGCATGAGGACTTAAGATGTCAATCATAGGATGACAAGCACCAAACTACTTTAAAACATACACCTGTAGGAAACATTTTTCCTTTAACCCTCAGTCACAAACAATCCTGTTCTCTCCATCTTCAAAAAGAATGTTGGCACGTTCAATTTATGTAAAAATAATCAGTAACATGCAAATGACACTTACAAAGAGTTTGAAGGCGCTCGGCTTGTTCCTCAGGCTGTTTTCAAATGTGAACAAAGATTAGGAAAGGAAGAGATTAGGGCTTCATGGTCCATTTCATCCATTCTCCATCCTAATCAGTAGGGAATGATATCTCTGTCCTAAATACTTCCTCAGTAGCTTGAATGAAGTGATGTGTACTTTTCTCATTAATGACCACACAAAGCAACAATGGACCACCTTCTTGTGATGACATCATCTTTTGATTAAAGGGGACAGTTCTCTTTGTGGCCCCGTATTGAACCGGGAAAGCTAATTGTCGCTCGCTGTATTGCAGAACGATGGGATGGCTTCCCAACACAGTCCTATAAACCACAAGATGGTAAAGCCACTTCAACTTTACTGACCCTCCAAATCTGCTGAAAGTCGCATACGGTTAAAGGAGGCTGGCTGAAACATTTATAAAGGCACATAAAAAAACCATGAGAGGTAAAAATAAAAGTAACGACAGAGCATGTCAACCTAATCTCCTCTTAAACGCCAGGCCTGCAGTGGCATCTGATGTGGCCGACATGCCGGAGGAAGTTGTTGTGTGTAATACAAGGCGACTGGGGAAAGTTTTTGTATTGTTTTCCTTCAAGAAGCAAATCTCTCATTTGACATACAAATGTTTTCTGTCAGTTCTACTGTAGTTTTGTCAGTTTGGGAGAGTTGCGGTTCTCAGTCTAGCTTCCAAAGGCTTATGCTCAGTATTCGAAATTTTGCCAAAATTTGTATACTTTTCATCAACTACGCAAAGGGTGGCTAAGTTAAGCAATTTTGATCTGTTTAAAATGTCATGGGTCATTACCATTTAATTTGTGGTTTTAATAGTTTTTAAAAGTAATTTACCATTAATCTCGAATGTGGAAAACAGTCACCTCGCTGTCCACATTGTTTGTCAGACAGCAAATAAAATCCATGTTGTCACCCAAAATATCAAGCAAAATTCTGCTATTAAACAACCAACTACAAATACAGCCACATTCCAAAGAACCATCAGGTCCACAAGCTCCATTTGGCTTCAGGTCTAGAAACATCAGGTCATCAGAACAATATCTCAAATTCAAGACACACCCTAATCAGAACATCCCTTTAATTAAAATTGCATCAGAGAGCAGAGACCTTAAACACACGTTTATCTTAATAAGTACTGAACTAATCGGTTCACCAACATGCGGCAGCTTTTGTTCTCTGATTTGAGTGTGTATTTTTGGGCATGTGTGAAGGCATGCTAATGTCCTCGTGTGTGTGGGTGGTTTATGAAGACGGCACAACATCAAGAGCACAAAACGAGCGAAACAGTGAACATGTGACACGAATGGACACAGAAAGAGACAAATCGACCACATGCTTTCCACAAAGGAATGTCTGTCTGTGGAGTTACAGCTTCTGAGTTTGCTATGTGCGCCACAAGAATGTTACCAAAAACCGAAAAGAAAGGAAGGGGGGAAACAGAAGTAGGGAAAGAATGTGGGGAATAAAATTCTACTGGAATTAGAACCAAAAAAAGAGAAAGATCAGAAGCTGAGCAAATATGCCCGAGTCAGGAGTAATAAAGTAAGAGTTTAAGATTTCTTGGCTCATCCGACTCACTCTGTTTAGTTGTTTACAGTCTGGACGGCAATATAAAATCCAGTTTTTACAAACCCGATCCAAACCGCATAAAATATGGTTGAAATCAGATTAAATCTGATTATTTGGAAAGTGTCTCGGTCTGAAGGGTCAGATTTGAAATGAAAGTGTGATACTGTGTATATTCTGATGCTGTGTCCGAACACACACATTGTATGTACTCTCATATAAAAAACTGTAAAATTCACTTCAAGTCAGATGTATTGGACACAGTATACACACAAATATGTAAATACAGTAAGGTCCTTATGTTCTCTCATGCATCAGATGTCATGATAGACACAGCAGGTGGCAAAACTTTCATTTGTTTTATTATTTTCTTGGTGTGGAGCTGATGCTCAAGCCATTACCATGGCAACCGATGGAGTCTACGCTGTCTGAACAAACACATCAGATTTCATCACTTACAAAATGACAGTGTGGGCAGCCGGTCTAAAATGATCAGATCTGAGAAACAACATCAGATACGTGTGTGCAGCGGGAACAAAGACCAAGTGTGTCAAAAGGAGAGAAAGAGATAACAGTCTGTTACTGTGAGCTAATGCATCTTCATACCGAAAAACTGTGTTTGGACCATACAAGTGTGGAATATTCAAATCAATGGAGTTGATAGTTAATAGCTAGTTAATAGCTCAAGATCATGTGTGTCTGTATTACAAAAGTGTTGTGATTCATCCCTGACTGAGCACCAACTAAAACCTTAATTATCAGCATAAATACAGAATCTACATTACTACATTAAGGCTATATTAGTTTGGCTTTGACTCAATTATCATCATGCAATGAGCTTGTCATGCAAATATAGATGGTGATTGTTGTGTAAAAGTGAAATAAAAGTGTATTTGCTTTTTGTGCAAATGAACACATCATTAGCTAGACAAGGAACAAAATTCAGGTTTTGGGCTTTTCTGACTCAAATCTCCAATTTTGTGGTCTAAACAATAATGAAAAATTCTTTTCACAATAACAGTAGCTCTCGTACAACTCCCGCCACTGTACTGATGCTTCTGTCATTTCTATGGCAACCAATGTAGATATACCAGATATTGACTACACAGTCTGAACAAATGGATCCATTTTCATTACCTGTGAAACAACAGTGCAGAGAGACCTAGATTAGATCTGAAAACAGAGTTATGTGCGGTGTACCATCAAAAATCAAACCCACCATCCCTCAAACCAGTAGTTGTACTTGTAATTGACTCTTCAAATGCAGAAAGAAGCTCCCTTTATATTTAATGAGCAGCTACAGCAAATATTTAAAGAATGAGATCTTTGTAGACCTTAAATCTGACCCTTCCATTCTGTTAACTCTACCTGCAGCTAGATATCTATCAGTAACTGAAACGCAGGCTGGCTATTTAGTGACAGCAAATGCAGATATTTTTACATAAAAACCTGATCTGACAAGACCAACTGCTCGGGCACACCATTATAACGAACACACCAATATCGCCTCTTTCTGTAAAAATCAGCATTTTAAGAGGTGTAACGTGAACAAATCAGGAGGGAAGAAATTTAAACGGGCTAAATCTGTATTGTTTGGTGTAGGTAGAGATTAATAGCACGTCAAATGACTGTGAGACTCTCAGTTATCTGAAGAGCCCAGCTTGTTATTCGCATACTTTCACCTCATTATATCCAAGGCACAGTAATATTGAAGGAAATTGCCTGAATAACAGAGAACAGAGAAGCGTGAGGAGTCTTTGGGCAAAACACAAACATGCAGTCTGTTTCCTCTCGATAAAGTGGTGTTATTTACCCAGGCCACTGGACATCCCCATCTTGAATAAGCTCTAAGGTTCTCAGAGCCATCTAAGGCAAAAATATGTGCAGTCTAGCTTTTGTTTTGAGTAATAAAAAGACAAAGATCTATTTGTTAACGTGAGGTTCTGCTTAAAGGAATAGTACCCAAAAATGAAAATTTTACCATCACTTACGCGTTGTAATAAACCCATGCAGTTTATTACAGGTTATAAGTGTATAATATTCATGGCATGACTTAACTAACTTAAAGCAATCCATAATTTTTCTGGTTAAAAATAAACAAAAACAGTAACTGAGCAAATACATAACATTTTATTGAAGTACATTCAATAAAATGTCTCTTTATGTATTCCGCTAAAGAAATAAAGCCATTACACCGTGGAATAAAATAAGATGAACAGAGAAGTTTTTGGGGGGGGTCAATTGTCCCCTTCTAGCCTCTCAATTTTTGAATTTTTAAAGAATCCATGACCAAAGAACAAAGAACATAATCTTCATGGCAATTAATCTATGCAACTCCTTGGCAAATTTCATATATCTTGGAGGCAACAAGGCCCCTACCTCATTACCGGGTGAAGCGCCCCATGTCACACACATTAGATGAGAGTCCTCCAGCAAATGGGGGAGAAAGCAATTTTCTTTTCAGGGCAATAGATACTCTTAGATCTCCTTCCACATCCTCTGCAGACTACACACTGCCAGCTCGTGGAGCTCTGATGCCTGAAACGGGGAAGAAAGTGATGGCTTGACCTCCTTTTCTCTCGGGCCTTCTGCTCTACCGTCAATAAGGGCATTTCACTGGAGGCTTATGGGTAAGAGCTCATGGTGGAATGAATCACCTGCACAAATTAGATATGTGAGAGCTGCAGTGAAGATCAAACCAACCCTGACGACCGGTTCATTTGCCGGCATGTCAACTGATATTAATATTACATCCTGGAGACAGGCCTCTTGCTCTCAACAAGGACTTTTTACCACAAAGAGGCACAGATTAATTTCCAGGAGCTTGATGCTTCAGTGACAGAATGATTCTGTTTGCTCAGGCAGAACAATACTGGCTCCCTCTACCAACTCTGTATTCGTTTCAGAAACAGATGCAAAGTGTACCAATTTTCACACTTTTTATGCTCTGAGGTCAGCTTGAAACACTCCTGAAGAATCTATAAAGACTTGTTAGGTCTAAATAATGAATTTGGGTGAGAGCATCATTGTCAAACAACTACTTATTGAAGGTGGACTCCTCAGTCACACCAGATTTATGTACTATGTATCAGTACACTGGAGATTAAGGGGAAGTTATGAGTTAAATTCACAATGCTCTGTGGTCGTCTTTTTTTTTTAATATCATTCTTTTTAGAATTGGAAATCTTGGCTGTATCATATAATGATCAAAATAATCAATCTGTCATTTTTCCACAGGACGAAGGTTTTGCTAGAGACCAAACCTATTGTTTATGGACCTCTGATACCCACACACCCACATTTTTAGAATACAGCAATAGCTCAGCGGAATGTAAAGCTGCAGTTTTACCTTTGAGCCTTGTGGGTAGTGTGAGTGAAGCAGTTCTGACATCAGCATTTAGCTAAACTACAAAGCCACCAGAGGCTCGCATTAATGGATCCCTCAGAGTCAATATTTTCACGCACAAGTGACTGACTAATTGAAAACTGGCCGGAGTCTGTGTTGTGGAACAAGTGCGGCAAACCTTTATGCCAGACTATTAAAAATAGAATCTAGAATGAGGACAATTTCAGCAAAATCCTCTAATGGATATGCAGTTACAGTGCACAATGAAGTTGGAGAGTTGGGATTAAAGATTTAATGCCCATATTAATGCTACGCTTCTGTTTAAAATAATATGAACCGCTCGGTTTCAAGCAAAATGACTCACAAGGGTTTCGTTAATGACACCTGATAAGGAAAGATTTCAACAAAAATAGATTTTACGGTTACATCTGTTACAGTATATCACTATTTTTACAACCATTAAAAATGCTGTCCAGGGTTATTCTAAAAAATATTATTTATGTGGCTGGACAAAGGCATAACAACAATTCACATCGCTGGCTAAGTGCACTTAATGATTAGACGCACTCAATGGTACTACACTGTACAGGATACAAGCTAACCGGTTACAATTTCTGTTGTTTCTGGAAAATGGCCAAAGATAATATTCATACATGGTTTTAGTTTTCAGGAAAATCCCTATAAATTCATGGTGAAGCATTGTTTGACAGTCTGCAAAAAGATGCAATAGGTTAAATGATTATCTTGGAGTTGGTGTGCACACACAGATAGACAGACAGACAGACAGACAGACTCCTATATAGAGACAGGCAGGCAGGCATGCAGACAGAAAGAAATAATCATTTTGTGAACTCTTTCACACATTAAAGTCGGTGTATTTGATTGATTCAGACTGACACTGAACTTATGCCCCACGGCCGGGCTTTCTCCATCTGCTGAACCTGCTTGTCTGGGGATACAACCGCAGTTATGACGGGACCTCCTGGACAACCGACGCTGTCCGCTGTTACGCCCCATGGGAAAACCGCCAGCCTGACGCCTCATGATCCCTCCTAGACTTTCCCAGGGCTTTATTAACTAATTAGATATAAAGAAATCGCCTCACAGTGACAGCAGCCGTCATCGGATAATATATAATCTCCGTAATAGATCAAGGCAATAAACAGGAAAAATATTTTTGGGACGTGAGAAGCAGAGGGTGACAAACTAAACAAACGTGTTAGTGTCATGAGTGGTACGGCTGTTTCTTCCAGCTCGTTTTTAATTCTGTCTACAAATCTTCTATACACGTGACACTAAAAATTAAAAAAATACACCAACTGATAAAGCTATTATAGAGGTTGTGTCTCATTTCACTTACTCGTGCTGCATTCACACTGAGAGGAAACTCTTTTAACTGCCACCATCCATCAGTACTGTCAAAATAATAAACACATCTAAGCGTCGATCTGTTTAATTTGTTCTGCTCCGCTGAAAAACGCGACCACACACGGGACCGTTACAGAAACAACAAACCACGTTGTTTTCTAGTTGATGTAAATTAAACAAATCGACGAAAGACGGCGTCCTGGCCATTCATCATAACTTTGCATTCATGCAAACACAGACATCCAGCGGAGTTAACAGGACCGAGAAATCTCACCTCAAAATCCACAACGACGCGTCCTTCCTCGCTATCCTGAGCTCCACGATAATCGACACAGATATGAAACTGCCGTGAGTGAATGCCGGACCTGTAGATCTGCTCCGGATCCAGAAAGAAACACCGAGTTTCACCGTCAGCTAATAAATTCCAGAGACCCCCAAACTACTGCCCTGATCTCGGCGTCCCTGCTTTTAACTCGCCGCTTGTATCTCAGACTACCAGAGGCTTCCTACAGTTCAGCCTGAAGGGAGGGACACCTCCGCTACAACTTCGACGCTGATTTGACTTCACAGTATCCGCGCTATTAATTGATAGATTTAGTACTAAAAGCAACGTGTTGGTTTTGGTACATTCAGAAATGCGTCTCTAACTCCTCCCAGAACACGAATTTAGCGCTTTGCTTCCAACTCGTGGGCGGAGATTTAATGGTCAAATTGTTTTTCACGTCCCCGGCCCCCCCTTGACACCACCACAGATGGTGGGTCAGATAAGAAAAGTATCAGGAACCTTTTGTCTACATGCACTGAAAGGTCGTGACACTGACATTCCCAGTGGCACACATGATATCCCACCGAGATTCACGTCCAGACCGCAGCCTATTATTGTATTAACGTGACCCTCTGCAGCACGCATGCTTTGCGGAGGTCATGGTTCCAAGACTGGTATCAAAAGCTATGCTAGTATTCTGTCAATCGCTGCAACAGTGCCCATTGCTTAACAACTGCTTCAAAGTCTTTGTTTAGCTATTTCGGTCAGGTGTCATGTGGTGGTACATTTCTGGACATCAAAGAGTTAAAGAGTTTTTGGCAAGATGAGCTTCCTCCGTTTAGTTAGTGTCTCTGGTCTTACATTGACAAAATTGTGACTCAATTTTTAATTTTATAGGTATTTACTGTGCAAGAAAATCTGGCAAAAACCTTGAAGAAAAAAATTTGAAGAAAAAATTAAACTAATAGCAAAAGCCTTTCGCGTGGTGGTCTTTTGCACTTAACCACTGCAAATTGTACTTGGTTTACTTATTTTTTAAAATTACTGTTCCAAAAATGAAAGATGCCACCTGTCACCCCCCTCTCTCCCCTTTACATGCACACATGTACACAGACTGACAGCAAACTACAGCACCCCCAGCTCACCCCCATACTCTATAGCCTGTACTCCAGGCACCCTCATTCTGTCAGAGGCCATCAGAGAGCACATGGGTATGCATCATGATGTGTTGTCTTGCTATAGATGTACGAAAAGATATTTTGGGATGACAATGGTAATTGCTCAATAGCGCTGAGCTGAGCTGAGATGCCAGCCACTGGTTCTACCAAGGAAGACAAAAGATCTGTTTGATAACTAATATTTTTTAAATATCATATGGCTCATTTCCAAATTCAATGACAATATTAGTTTCAGCTTGAATTTTATTTTACTGTATGCTGTGAAACAGACCTCAGAGTGATACTAGAGACATTTAACTAGTACAGCTATGTAGGAAACCGTTTGCCTGGGTCAATTACTCAGTTTGACGATCAAATAGAATGCTGTGATTAGCCAATCAGAATCAAGTATTCAGGATGATTCGCAAGACTTGTAGATATTCTTGTGAGCTATTGCATGAACATAAATATGACAGATCCTAAACTGTACCCTTTGCAGTACCAGAACACCCACTCATGCACTTAAACATGTTATCCTTCACTCTCTTTAACAGAGGAGCTGTCCTTGTCCATCTGATTGAGATGGATGTGCACACTGTTGATGATTGCTGCTTGTAGAGCACTACAAGCTACTCTTCTACTAGAACTGACTACTTATGTTTACCTGTTACTTGGCAACCATCACGTTCAGAAAAGTAGATGGGACCAATTTAGTGCTCTTATTTAATATAATAAAGATACTGTAAAGTAGACTATATACTGTATAGGCCTACATAAAGATATATATTGCATATACTATATTATATATACCATACCATACCATACCATACCATACCATACTATGTATACTATACTATACCATGTATACTATACTATACTAATACTACATTACACTATACTATACCATACTTTTCTGATCTGTGATTCCCCTGCTTGTTAGCACTAATGTATTGGTTGGATAATATAAATGCTTCTAACATGTCCTCTGCTGCCACTGTCTGGCAGGTGTCACTGTCCCCTGCTGTCACTGTCTGGCAGGACAGTATTTAGGTAAGTAATGGCAGTTTGAGACAAACTGGGACTAAATGAGCCAGGCCGGGTATCAGTGGGATGCAGACCGGCGCTCACGGACACATCATAATTGACTGTTCTGGGATCTGAGAGGCCCATGGGGAATAGATAACAGGATACCCACATGACAATAGACTCCAGTGTACCCTACGACGACTAGTGTCTACAGCCTGGTAACAGTCTGTACCACGAGGAACAGATTTTCAACACAGTGATTACAGCATCCTCTGAGAATTAAGAAGCATAAAGGAAACAGTCTTTGCATTTGATACAGTCTTTTTTGTTGTCAATAGGGAAAGCAGAATTGTTGTAGATGAACAACACAACTAGTGGAAGAGTACTTGTTCTAACAATGACATCAGAAGCTCAGCATTGTCATTCAAAGCACCGACGTTTCTCCTAAGAGACATTTAAAACCTCAGTTGTCATTGTGGCGTTACATTCACTCCAGCACACCTCTATCTGAGGGGACATTCCTTCTCAGGGGTGTTGAGCGCTTGACTTTAGCTCACCAGCCGATTTCTAACATATTGCAGATAGTCTCTGAGGAAATGTTTATTGCTCTTTCATAGCTCAAGTGAATTAAAAGAGGTCTCAGCTGTGTTTTAAACGTCAACCCTTAATAGCAAAAGTCTGTTTAATTTGGTTTTGGAAGAATTTGATGAGAGATGTTTGAGTTCATATAAAATCGGTGACTTCTGAGTGCTTTAACTTTTTTATCTTGGTAAAAGATTGCGATTTTGTTTTCTTAAAAGAATAAAGTTGTTTTGGAGGAAACAACTGAGGTATTAAAGAGAGCGCATCTGTGAACCTCTGTGCTCAGTTGTGGACAAAGCCACTTTCAGTAAAAGCAATAGACATGCACATAATTCCAGCTGGGGTCGGACAATGATGACAGTTACAAAGATGGCATAGCACAATAAGGGACCGTGTGAAAAGGGCCAACTGAATGAAAAAGGCATAGCTGAGCATTCTCCTTTAATATTCTCCTTTAAAAATGTTACCACCCTTCCCCCTCCTTCTGCGAATGTGACAGACCAAGTGTGGCAGAAAGCGTCTATATACTTCCAGTGTTCGGTGAACGAAGACTGCTTAGATGGCGATAGGAGGAAAGTAGGGCACGATAACCGCGGCTCGCCCCTGAAACTCCTCTGATTCACTGTGAGGCAACTATCAATTATTTCTGTGATTTCTTTTTCTTGCGTCGTCTTCTGCTCGCATTGCACGTCTATTTTTAATCCATTCGTCATAGATTTTAAGTTCAATTAAATGAACTTTCCAGACTTTTATGTGTGGTTTATTGTGCAGTGTTGCCAGATATAATGAGAAAATGTGCATTTCGTCCAGTATAGCTGTGATTTACACTCTGTAGTCTGCATTTACAGCTACGCGAGATAAAAAAGCACCTGTTTTTTTTCTATGCACTTTCATTTGCTGACATTGAGTTTTGAGTACTTCTAGTATGGACTACTTTTATGGTTTAAAATCTTTCAAATATTCTTGTTTTGTGTTCCACAGAAAAAACATGTTTAAAGAGGGTTTAAAACAGCATTATGGTGAATAAATGATGAGTCATTCATTTTTCTTGGAACTATTCCTTCACAATGGTCCGGTCTACTGGTTAATAAATTAAAGTTGGTTTTCCATAGAGAAGCTATGGACAATTCCAATGCTACAGCACATATTAACGTTCTAGACAACTCTGTGCTTTGTGGTAACATTTTGGGAATTGCCCTTCCAGCAAGACAGTGTTCCTGTGTACAAAACAGTCTATAAAGAAAAGTTTTATGGAGTCTAGTGTGGAAGAACTTCACAGACTGGACAAAGCCCCGATCTGAATGCCACTGAACACCTTCGGGATGCATTGGAACGCAGATTCCATCGATGTTCCAACATCCAGTGGAAACCTTCCCAGAAGCTGTTAGGAAGGTCCAGCTTCCCATTAATGGTTTTGAAATTAAACGCTGTACAAACACATATGGGTGTGGTGTTCAGATGTGTAATGGCGTATATTATGGCGCTTAAGTTATGTGGCGTATGTATGTTAAGTTGCAATGTATGTTGAAAACGTTACCTTTCCATTTCATGCCTGGATACCAGCACATCCCTAGCAACCACATTGACGACGGCTACATCTGGAGAAGGTGTGCACAGCTGGTTACAGCTGTCAGGGGAAACTCTTCATTACTGTTACCTCTGCCAACCAATTCAACCCTGCACTCTTAAGCTCATCTGAGATGCACTACTGCGTCAGCCAATCAATCAAAAAAAATACATTCTATCATATATCGCTGTTTCATCTCCGGGATGGTTTTTGAGAACAGCCGTGCTATACAGAAATCTATGAAAACAAATACACATGGAAATACATGAAAAGACATATGTAACACATCTGGTCACATATGGATTCCACAGATAGAAATGTATATCACATACATGTAAAATAAATATTGTTCATGCATGTTTAATATTTGAAAATACTACAAAATGACAATTTTCATATATATGCAATGAATTTATGATGCATTACATCCCAATTAATTCCGATTTCAACTAAATGTTAAATGATGATATTATTAAATATGATAATTCATATAAAGATCATTTTTGGTCATATTTCTGACTTCTGTATAGGATATGAACGCTAACAAGCGACATAAGAACACAGAAAAGCTCTTAACTTCAGCAAAAGATAAATAGATATTGGTATCTATTAAAATGATTGCTAAAAGTATGAAAGCACATGTTCGTAGTTTTGTTTTAAGATAATACTTGACTGAATGAGCCAGAGAAGTATTTGGACATGTTCCTTCTTTCGTGTTCAGACACAGCTCCAGCATTGTTGGGCAGGATTTCAGCTCAGCCCCTCTTTGGCTGACTGTAACTGATACGAGTCATTATAATAATAACAGCCTCTGAGGGGAATGCCCAAGCAACATTTGTCATACACCGAGCCAAAATAAAATTGCAAAATTTCTGTAATATGATTCATTACGGCAGCTCCTGTGTGGGTGTGCGCTGAGCGAGAGACAGAGAGAGACATTAAAGATTTCTTCAGGTAATCTGCATAGACGAGTCAGAGTTACAGTAAATTGACCAAGAGAACGATCAATAGATCCAAGAAATAATTGTCAAGAAAACAGATTATACAGAATATTGACTAGTGAAATGAATAGGTGGTTCTTTTATTTTATTTAATAGCAAGCTGCCCCTCTTTCCTGCAGTTCAAACTATATATATATATTTATTACAGCATTTTATTTGAACAAGTGTTTTTTAAAATATACATTTAGGTGATGAACAGTTTGTTGTTCATAAAGTAAGAGCTCACCACATAAATCCTGTGGAAAAGGTGGTTGTTAGCTTGGGAACATGCTAATGTCAGATTCTATTGGAATCAGTTGTGAGTCAAGTCTCCCATGCGCAATGCAATACAGTGGCACAGTTTAAAATTGGTCAGTTATGAAGCCCCAAGGCAGCAACGTATTTCACTTACTTTGGAACCAGTGAGAGTTGCAAGCCACAAATCCCTCAAAGACATCGCCGACAGAACTCATTTCATCAGTTTTATGAAGTGGGCATCTGTAAATCAGTTCATGCCTCTAATCCAACACTCCATTGAGGCGTCTTTTTTCTTATTAAGTTGTTTACCCTGAAGAAAGCACATTGTTAATTACTCCAAACACCATGGATGCTTCTGCCAAGGGGTCCGACTTAATAATTAAGGCAGATTTTCTGTTCTCCTGGTGATTATGTGACAAAACACACAAAGCTTGAAATGGGAACAAATTATGATGCGTTCCTCCATTGTATTAACTCTGATGTGTGTCACGCTGTGAGAGTCTGGGGACAACCAGGGAAACTAATGAGGACACCAAAGATGGGTTGAGTGAGGTGTGTGTTTATGCTTTGAGTGAATTAAGAGGAGTGTAATCAAAGTCCATTCGTGAGAAACATCT
>JAZGTJ010005857.1:3391-13942 GCA_036877575.1 Botia almorhae
CCCCCACAGCAGAGCAATACAACTGATGCACATTGTTGCATTATGATGAAGCTGCTATGTCATTCTGCTCATATTGCATGGCCAGCACAGCACACTGATCTCAGCCTGAGAGTGCTGCCAAAATTATTTTTTCTTTTCAACAAAAGTGCACCACAGTGATGTGTGTGCACTAACTGGGTTAAATGCAGAGAATGCAGTATAGCCTACTGGTTTGTGAGTCAGACTTGTAATCAGAAGGTTGCTAATTCAATTCCTAACTCCCAATTTTTTTCCCCCGGGTGCATCCTTTCTGCCTACTGCTCTGGATGTGTCTGTGATCACGCCTTGCAGTGTGTATTCACTTCTCACCAATTATGGGTTAAATGCAGAGGTCACATTTTGGTATGGGTTACCATACCTGAGAAATATGTCACTTTCACTATGTGCCCTGATTTGAATCACGCATATCTCAGCAAGGGATGGATGCAGTTCCTAATGTACTAGGCAACTTTTATTTACATTTTGTGGATAGTTAATTTTAGAAAAATAACCAAAATAAGACAAAAGTGACAAGACAAAAATTACCTTTATTTATGACACACAAGAAGAACTAATTTTTGCGTAAATTGTCATATACAGTTTAATCCAACTACTTATGTAAGAATTGATTTATGAACAATTTTAACAGAAATTTGTTCTGTTCATGTTTCATAATCAGTGTATTAAGATCAAACAGCTGTGAAACAGAAATGGTTCATCCGAATAAATATCATCATAAAGATAAAGCCCTTATATTTCTTTAAAGAGACATCTGTACACCGTTAACAACGGGATTAAGATTTTGGCCTTGGAAGAATGAAAATAAATGTTCTGCTTTTAAATTTAAAAATGTATACAAAACACATTAATGTGAATAGTATATTTCACAATACTCCATATTTTGTGATAAACAAGTGTTTTCATGTTTAATAATAAAATAAATGTGCTTTGGTAAGTTTGTATTATGTATGTATGTCTGATAGTTACAATAGTCATGATAATGGCATTGCTATATCTCACACAGCTTTCACCATGTTTATTTTAGTCACACTTTTTGTGTAGCACTGAGGTGTACAAGAACTGATGAGTAATAATGTACCCTGTCGTCTTCCTGTGAAGTGATATGTCGATCCACACTTGTGTGCCCTTGAAACTGAACATACACACTCCCTACCTGTGCAGTCCACTTTGCAGGGCACAATTAGAACTTATCCAGATAATATTATCTTGCTGTCATAAAACTGACAAGTACCTGAAACAAAACTGTATCCTTTATACCATATGTCCCTTTTCTCTGTTGCATCTCCCTGCATTGGCAGGAGTTATGGTGTTACATTACCCAGATCTAGTTCCTACCTCTGCATTCCGCTGTAATGACAGAGACAGCATATCTGTTTCTTCCCTGTATGATGTCATTTAAGAGGGATCCTTTCCGTTTTGTATCATTGCTTTATTTTCTCTTTCTGCCTTTGCTGTCAGAGCAGAAGCAAACCAAGAAGTTAAGACAAATAGGCCACGGAGACAGAAGGGGAGAATTAAAAGAGGGTCAGGCAGATAGTAATCAGAGTGAGCCTGCTGCACAAATAGAATTATGGCAGATGTTTCCTGAATAATATGAGGGAGGTGGGGCCTTAAGCCCTGTGCTAGGAGGGTGTCTGTCATTCCCGTTTGGACCACAAGAGCATCGTTTTGTTTCTCCAGGAGCTTATGGCTTTGTTTTCCCAGTTTTGAGGATGTGTATCGGGATATGCCACCAATATGCGTATGGTATACCTCTCTGTGTATAACCCAATGTTCAGGAAAATCTAAACATACAAGCACTTTGTTTTTGCAGTGGACGCTTGTTTTTGATGGGGTTTAAAGGAACTAAGGGAAGAAGCAAGTGTTGAGAAGGGTTGTGACAGTTGAGAGAAATGGAAACTAGTGAGATTGTCATCATGGAAGAAGTGATTTTATATATGTGTATTGTACAATGTTAAGTGTTTTTGTTGTGTGATTTATGTGGATTGAATGTTTATTCACAATCTTATAACTAAAGCCTTTTGTTATATCTTTTGTGCACAACATTTATTTATTTATATGACTTTTTATTGGGTTATGCTGTGTCTTTTGTTAGTACACATAAAGGTGTCTTAATTTTCCCTTTTTAAGTTTCTTTGGTATTTGTTAAAATTTATTGCACTGAAACCTTTACCTCATTTTGTAAATTATTTATTAAGTTCTTGCCATCATGGGCAAACCTCTGAGTAGACCAAACTGTCTGCGGAAAAACCCTTCCTGTGTGGCCAAAGGAGACAAGGGAGACATCAACATTGATGACTGTTATGTTCCCCAGAGGTCAATTTATGATACGGTGCATCTGAACGAACAGATCAACTTTGAGTCCAAGGGCAGTCTGGCATCCAGACAGTTCGTTGGTACTTTGCCCTACAGCCATCGTACCCTGGACATAAGCGCTCTTTGTGGGAATGCAGTCTTGGCTTCCTCCAGTGCCTTTAAACTTCACAGCAAAGATGCAGTGCATTTGGATGAACGAGTGGTGTTTGATGACTTAATGCTTAATAGAGAAACTATATGGGGCACGGACACTATGCTGTGTAAGCCATGGCCCGTTGGCGAGAAGGAGCAGCCTCATCACCACCTTTCTTGGCGGACCTTTGCACCCGCCAACCTTAGTGGGTATAGTAGCTGCTGCAGAATGCTGTGCACTGATGAAACCGACCCATGTGGTTTGAGCCAAGTCAGGAGAGGAAGCAGCATGAAAAACTGTCTTACCTCAGAAGGCGACTTGGGTCTGTGCAGTCCCACTGCAGAAAGAGAACAGCAAAACCAGCAAGCCCAGAGAAGAACAGTGCTTGGTACAAGAAGTCTCTCCTTCACTGAGGGAGTACATGTATCTGGTGACCTGAAGCCAGGGTGTTCCCTCAGCTCTAGCCAGGACGAGTATCCATTTATCCCTATACAAGTATTCAATTCACAGTATTACTCAAACACATTCATGCTTGGAAGCAAACAATGTTATGGTACACGCAACTCACACCTTAGTGTTGCTCAGCACAGTGTTTCTATTGTTAGTTGTCCAGCTATAAACAGCAGGACGCTAGCTTGACAAAGTCAAGTAGTATGACACAGAACTCTATGTATGAGATGAAATCAAGAACATTTTCAGGATATGATAAATTGCCCACAGCTGAGCTTATTGAGAGCCCTTATTCACAAAGCAACTTTGAGCTGTTGACTGTTGTGGAGACACAACCAAAGACTCATCTACATGATGAACAAAATCCAGAACAACATGTAACTAAAGATGAAAAGTTTTACGAATACGAGCAAAGAGCTATAGACTCCAAAATGGCTGACTTGGAGGATTTCTTGTTAATATTAAAAAGGGAGGCCTGTTTTACCAAGGAAATGAAACACATGGACAATAAAGAGCTAAAAAGATTATTAACATCTATAGCTGAATGTTTGCAGATGGAACTCATGGCCTTGCCTTTTAACCAGGTACCCCGAAATAGCCCAATGAGTGTTGAACATTTGCTAAGCATTTCCTGAGAGGCTGGCTAGTGTTGTTTGTCCTTTATGAGTTTAGGAGATTGCTGAATTCAGGTTATTGTGATTTGTGCTCAGTGACTCGGATAGTATTATCATGCACAGCTGGCAATATCTCTTCAATTCACAGTAATTTCATAACTTTCACTTAAAGAACTCAAAGGTCAAAACTCAACCTATACTCAAAATAGGACATTGTTATCAATATATTATCCATATGCATTCTTGATGCTTTAATTCAGTCAGTGACTGTTTGAAAAAAACATTCTTCAGGTTCTTGTCTTTAATAACTAAATTGCCTAATTTAAGTCTGATTTTGAATGTTCTTTTGTATTTTAACTGACTACAGGTTTTCCAGAAAGATGTAATTGAGTCTCTGCAGATGCAGTTGCGGGTACTAAACTGTCTAGGTCAAGGCTTGATTCAGAATGCCACCAAAGGCAGCAGCACCAAGAGACTTGAACAAGACCTGGGTGAGCTCAACACCAGGTGGAACACCCTCAACAAAAAAGTAAGAGTCAGTAAAACAGCAGTTTAGGATTTGCAAAATTATGCAAAAAAAAAAAAATTACATTTTTTTTCATTGCGCTCTGGAATACTCATAGTCTCTTTTGGCAATCATAATTTAACTGTGTGCCAGTATTGGTGAGCAACTAACTGAAAATAGTAATGCCACTAATGTAACTACACTGTTATGTTGTATGTAGTAGGACAGTAAAACCTTTTCAATATTAACCTATGCCTAGCAACAAATAGTTTGTAGACTGATCTACACACTAATGTGCATCAATTGTAACACATAGTATTTAAGGTGAGGCAATATTATCAAAACATACTTTCCAAAAAAATACTTATTTAAAAATTCATTTGAAATAAAGATTCATTTGACCAAATCTGGAACTTGCGCATTTTTTTACATTACATTTATATGTGGTGACTTAATGTCTGCTGTAGTTTAGTATAGCTACTGTACTGTACTGTTAACTACTGCAAATTCAGGATAGTCAGTAGCATATAAAGATGTCGGTTCAGCATAGTGTCCTAGACACTGCTGTAAGCTTGTGTGTGTAATTGCATGTGTGCTCTTCTCAGGTTGCAGAGAGATCTGCCCAGCTACATAAAGCCCTGCTTCACTGTGGCAGGTTCCAGGATGCACTAGAGTCTCTTCTCAGTTGGCTTACTGACACAGAGGAGCTGGTGGCCAATCAGAAACCTCCGTCTGCTGAGTTTAAAGTGGTCAAAGCACAAATACAAGAGCAAAAGGTAAGAGGACCCGAGCGCTTGGAGTTTTTACAGTAAAAATCTGCTAGATCCATTAAATCAGATTTTTGAAAGTGGGTTAAGATTAGTTTAACTTTGCTCTGTCTAGCTCCTGCAGAGATTGCTGGACGACCGCAGAGCCACAGTGGAGCTGATTAAGATGGAGGGACTTAAGGTGACAGAGTTAGCTAACACTATTGATAAGGAGAAGGTTGCGAGGGAAATTGAACGCCTGGGGCATAGGTGGGATGCCCTGCTTAAGAAAGCTGAGAACAGGTAAACCACAAACATCTAGCGTACCTGTTATTTGATTCTGCACATGAAGCAATTGTTCTTTACAAGGCATGTCTTTTTATAAAGACCCAGTACCAGAACATCATAGACAAATGGTAGTTGGCTCTTTTGATTCACACAAATTACATCATTACATCTGTCTATTGGTTTTACCCTGTTAACTGTCTAGCTACACCCTAGCAACCATTTACTGTACCGTAGCAACCATGTAATAAAATGAATAAGCCATATCTCAGCAATAGAACATTGCAGAGACATGTGGGTGGGCTTATTTGACTCAGGCTGTCAGTGGGCTTTAGGTGTTGCCCTGGCCACACCCTAGCAACCATTTATATCACCCTAGCAACCTCCTAACATCATGAATAAGCCATATTTTAGTATATCTATAATGCTAAGTCATGTTAAGTCATGCTAGCATCATGCTAAGTCATGCTAACATCGTGCTAAGCCATGCTAGCATCATGCTAACATTGTGCTAAGTCATGCTAGCATTATGCTAAGTCATGCTAGTTTCATGTTGTCATGTTAACATCATGAAATTTTATCCTAAAATATGCTAATATCATGCTAAATTGTGTTAACATCATTTAAATATTCCTGATTTTTGCCATGGCAAGCACCACTCACATTTTCTTCAGAAAATCTAGTTTTATATGCTATTTTTGTTACGTGTCAGGACTTTTATTTTGAATTTTCTGTTTGTCTCTGGTTTTCACTGTCTTCACTTCCTGTTTGTAATCGCCATCACCTGTTCATCGTTGATTAACCATGCTATTTAAGTTCCCTGTTCTTGTGTTCAGATGGTCGATTATTGTTGTATGTTCCCCTGCTCTTGGATTATTTTTGAATTGCTCTTGTTGTTTGTATTTTGGATTGTCTTTGTGTCACGCTGCTGCAGCATTTGTTGTTACCCACATCACCTATAGTTAGTGTTTGTTTTGTCTTTGTTTTCCATTTATTAAATTTCCTTTATCTAGTTTCTGCGTCGTGCTCCTCGTTTTTGCCCCACAAGCACTACCGATCCGTAACAATTTTTTATGTCACAGGAAAAATTTTGAAGAATTGCGAGTGGTATTACAACATACAATATTAGAATGTACATTCACAGGAGAGAATTTATTGGCATTTTACAACAGCTATACCAAATTAGAATCTATCTGTTATAGAAAAAATTCTCAGTGAAAGAATCCAGACATTTCAAAACAGAAGTAAATGTCATGAAGTTGCTCGCCATTTAAAAAAGAATTAAATCTCTTTAGTTGTCATTTGACGGTTTTGCAAATAATCTTTGTCTAAACTTTGTACAGATTAAGTACCACAATAACATTAAGGATAATATTAAATGCATCACTTTCTTTTTTATTTATATTTCTTTGCTCACTTAGTCTAGTTGTGCAAGCACTGGCGAGCTTGTAGAGATGCAGCAGTATTGCCAGAGGAGAACTGGTTCTCCTGGCTGGGCCTGGTTTCTCTCGAGGTTTTGTCTCCCTTTGGAGTTTTTTTTCCTCGCCACCGTTGGCTGCAGCTCCCCTGCCCTTGTACTGCCCGTCAGGAGGCTGCTGTAATCAGCTTTAATTTTGCACTTATTATTAAATTATTCTCATACTAACTATTCATACCCCATATATGATTGTATAACATGCATAATATCACCTGTTTTCTCTTTGTCTGTGTGTCTGTCTGTCTGTGTGTCTGTCTATATGTGCTGTGTACATTTATCATACATGTAAAGCTGCTTTGTAACAATAACATTTTGTGAAAAGCGCTATATAAATAAAGTTGAATTGAATTGAAAGTACAGATTCATCTGTTTGAAAAAATCCCTTGAGCATATCTGACCCACTCCATCATTCAACATCATTTACAGTTGCTGTTAAATAATGTCAGCTGAGACTTCGCTTTTTGTGTAAGTGCTTAAAGCTCAAAACTTTGAGGTACTCAGAAATGATAGAATAGGTAGCATATGTTGTAATATATAATTAAACTTAGTCATGTCTAGCTAAAAAACTTTGACTTTTGTGCAACATTTCTGGCAGACACAAGCAACTGGAGAGTATTTTAGTTGTGGCACAGCAATTCCACGAGACCCTTGAGCCATTGACGGACTGGCTAACAGCTGCCGAGAAAAAACTGGCAAACTCAGAGCCAATTGGCACCCAGACAGCCAAGTTGGTGGAGCAGATTTCTCAGCATAAGGTACAGAACAATTTGCAATGACAGCATAGCACCTTGTTTAGTTGGTTTTTCATTATGTTTATGTCTTTTATCCATCTCCATTAGTGGTTGACAGATATTGTTTTTTTGATGGCTAGTGCCGTATTGAGAAAGCAGTGTGGCCAATATTACATTACATTTGTGCATTTGGCAAACACTTTTATGCAAAGTGACTTACAGTGCATGTGAGACTGATATAACAAAAATGTAATTACATTTATGCATTTGGCAGACACTTTTATCTAAAGCGACTTAAAGTTCATGCAAGTTATACATTTTGTGCATGTGCTTCCTGGGGAACCCACAACTTTTGCGTTGCTAGTGCAATGCTCTACCATCTGAGCTACAGGAACACATTTAAGCTACAATTATTTACAATAAGTAAGAGACATACAAAAATTTGGTGATACATGAACATTTATGAGGCACAGTATTTATGCAATGTTTTGCAATATAACCACAGCAATATATCGGTTAACCACTATTGTCCATCATTTGCATTATTCATTTAAGTTATATTATTTAATATATATTTTAATATAATATGTTTTTTCATCCATATTCATTTGTTCCATTTTTTCTGTTATTATGGGTCCTCCAACGTGGTTTTGTGACATCCATGGTAATTAGGCCTTAGAGGAGGAAGTTATGGGCCGCAGTAAGATCATGTACCAGGCCATTAGTCTTGGCCAGTCACTTCGGGCGGTCAGCTGTGTGGATGACAAGGAGCTGGTGCAGACAAAGCTAGACAATACTCAGAGTGGTTATATTGAGCTCCAGGAGCATTGCCTTAGGAGGTCGGAGCTGCTGCGGCAAGCCCTGGCTAATGCTGAGGTCTTTGGGGAGGATGAGGTGGCTCTAATGACCTGGCTCAATGAAATGCACTGCAAACTCAGCGAAGTCTCAGCCCAAGACTACACCACAAGTGTTCTTGCAAAACACCATGCTGAGCAGCTGGTACTGCTCCTCCTCTTTAGACTTTTGGTCCTGTTGTTATTTTGTGTAATTTTTCAATGTTCAGTGGTGATTTTGTGGTGATCTGTCAGAAAATGTTGTTGACTGATGTGTGTCCCAATGTCTAGGCTATAAATGAGGACATCATGCTAAGGAAACAAAATGTTGAACAGGCTGTCCTGAATGGGCTACAACTGCTAAAACAGACAACAGGTGAGATTAACCTTACATGTTCTAAATTTTTTTTTAAATAGTAAAATGAACACAATGAATGTTATTTTGGCATAGCACTCATTTTGAGAACTTCGATATCAGTGCACAATGTTTTCTCTCACAGTTGTGAGAGCTAGTATTATCAAATATTGACTAAGTAAAAGTTTGGGAAGTAATAAGTGGTCTGAAACTATAATTGACTGTTCTTGATCATGTTTATTCAGGTGATGAGGTTGTTGTCATCCAAGGCAAACTGGATGGAATCAGGACAAGTTATTCAGAAATCAACACAATGAGCAACAATGTTTTAAAGACTCTGGACAAAGCCCTGTCTCTCGCCACAAAGCTGCAAAACACCCATGAGCAGCTGAACTTCTGGTTGGAGAAGGTGGAGTCTGAACTGTCCACATTTGAAGCTCAAGAGCCAGTGGGAGAGCAGCTCACTTGCTTACAAGAGAGGCAGATAGTAAGTCTCATTAACAGCCATTGAACCTTTTCCATTTAGGAAAAAAATCAGGAACAAGATCTTTCATATGTCAGAGGTTTCTCCTAGATAGCATGAGACATTTACATTTATGCATTTGGCAGACGCTTTTATCCAAAGCGACTTACATTGCATTATACTATACATGAGTATGTGCAATCACTGGGATCGAACCCATGACCTTGGTGTTGTTAACGCCAATACTCTAACTACTGAGCTACAGGAGACTAAATAGAATTTTTTTTTCTTTTTGATTTTTTTCCTGAAAATGAAAACAGAATTAACCAAAAATGTTTATTATTAGACTATATATATTTAAATAGCTGTCAGTAGATTTAGGAACTGATACAAGTTGAAACACTACTTCTATTAAAACCAGCCATACAGGGACAGTTATTTGCCTGGCTGAAGTATCAGTTTCTCACAAATATTTGCTTAATTGTCACATACAGGTGCTGCTGAAGGAGGTTAAAGGTCAGAAGTCACTGCTGGATTCCCTTAATGAAGTCAGCAGTTCCCTACTGGAGCTTGTTCCATGGCGAGCGCGAGAAGGCTTGGACAGAATAATTATGGATGACAACCAACGCTACAAATCGGTCAGTGATGCCATAAACCAGCATGTGGACCAGACTGGAGCTGCAATCTTAAAGTCACAGCAGGTATGCTGCTCTTCAGCTGGTCAATAAAAATTACACCAGCCCTCATGGAGATTCACAAAAATTCAAAGTTTAAATTGCCATAGACAGCGATTTCTGCCAACGGCAAATGGCTTCATTATGCTGTTATTTCTTAATGCTTGAATGTCATTCAAGTTTATTTTATCATGTCTAGCTGCATTCACACTGTTTCCATTATCCACTAATGAACTGTGACCAAATGAATATTGAACATTTAATTGAACTAGTGTTGTAGTACTCGAGTGCAAAAATACTCGGTCTTGACTCGGTCTCGACCTTCATTGGAAGGAGGTGGACTCGTAATTTTAGACCGAGACAACGAGACTGTTTTCCCCATGTTTTTAAATGTGAACATTTCATGGTATATATTCTAAAATATGAACTATTACAAACTTTCATATAATATATAATAATAATAATAATAATAATAATAATAGGCCTAATAATAAATGAAATATATTCCATGGTGCTATGCTGCGCAGCAAAGGCTTTGAAAGATATTGATACAATGTTTGTCCAAACGTCACACACTGGTGCAGCAGCTTCCTCTGGAGCATTAAAAAAGGACTGTTAAAAAATGTAACGAGTAAGATTATGGAACATTGTGAAGTAAACTGTGTTAATGATATAACTAACAGTTTGCTGAAATAGTTAAAAGACAAACATTGAACTTTCTCTCTCTCTCTCTCTCTCTCTCTCTCTCTCTCTCTCTCTATTCTGACAGTTTGGGGGGGTGGATAAGGGTGCTAAAGGGTTCTCTATTGTTGTTCATTGTAGACTGATAAAATACAGTATGTAATGAGTAAGATTTTGGAACATTGTAAATTGTATGATGTAACTGTTTATAAGTTATTTATATATTGCTGTTATTAGTATCAAAATGCA
>JAZGTJ010005857.1:13992-26376 GCA_036877575.1 Botia almorhae
TCAGGAGGCTGCTGTAATCAGCTTTAATTTTGCACTTATTATTAAATTATTCTCATACTAACTATTCATACCCCATATATGATTGTATAACATGCATAATATCTCTTTGTCTGTGTGTCTGTCTGTGTGTCTGTCCATGTGTGCTGTGTACATTTATCATACATGTAAAGCTGCTTTGTAACAATGACATTTTGTGAAAAGCGCTATATAAATAAAGTTGAATTGAATTGAAGTTGAAACATTGCTCTGAAGAATGTACGGTCAAAAATGAACTGGAGAAAATGAATGCAATGCAATTTCGGCATCTTAAATGTCTTGGCATAAGATTTGTCAAATTTGGTCACAATCCCAAACATCCCGTAGTAAGAGTAATTCAAAATTCAGAGCCTGGAATTGACAAAAAATCCACATTCGTTCCAAAATGGATTACTTTCTGTTAGGCAGAGCTAATGAATTTAGTTTTAAAAGTTGTCTCGCTTGATCAGAACAATACATGTACCAAATTTGAAAACCGTAGGTAAAACTAACCTTGTCACTAGTCAAAAGGGGGAACTGCACCACGCCCATGTCTGAACTTTTGCCCACGTCCATCGGTCGACGACTATTATGTGTGTGTGTCAAATTTCATGCCATTTCAATCAGGTTAAGCGCTTCAAATACATCTGAATGTGGTTTTAAAGTTTGACGCATTGCCATTGCAACAATATTTAAGCTATCACATATAACATCAGCCACATCTCTACATTATTCTAAATGTAGTTGACTATTTTAAGTTTATTTTAAGTGACACACTTCCTGTTGCCAGTTGGTGGCACCGTGACTCACAATAGTCATGTCAATGTCATCAGCCCAACAAAATAAACATATTTGCTAAGTCTGACATAAATTCACTTTTCTTTTTCACCACTTCAGAATCAGAACCATATTTAAGTGTTAAACTTAATAGAGATCTACATTCTCACTAGAAAACATCTGGATTCATTTACACCTTTTGCTTAAAAAAAAAACTAATTTTTAATTGAAAAGAATAGATCCTGATAAAAATTGAGTGCCGAGTTTTTGAATTTGAATGGGCATATTTCATTAAAATTTGACAAATATTTAAATTTTAATGTTTAATTTGACAGCTCTAAAATCAATCCAGTGCTGTTTTGCAAGCAATGTAACTAAAACAAATTAAAATGTACACCAACATTTGTAATGTTTGTGTGTAGATTTCTATTTGAAACTAATTATTATGAATGCAAAAGCAGAAGTCTGTGTATAAGTCTGTAACAGACTTATATAGTGCTATATACAGTGTTATATAGTGCTTTGTGTTATCTTAAAGCATGGAGTGCTGCTTGGTTTAAACAGAAAGCTGCTACATTATCAATTCCTCCTCCAACACGTACTGTATTGTATGACCAATCATTAAGCGTTCTTCAAAACTCATTGAAGGTTGAGGCTGGGGTCGGGGTCAGGCAGGAACATCTGTACCTTACCGTTCCTGTTGATTGCTTTGAATGTAAACCTCTGTGAGCTAAACACATTGCTTTTTTCCAAAAGAAAAACTAAATCCACTAGCTATGTAAATTAATTTAAATCTAAGTATCATCTTTCTAAAAAATCAGAACGAGTTTAGGGCAGTATTTGCTTTTTCTCTCAAATTGCCATTTTTGCATCAGCCTCTTTTTTACTTATACAAAAGTTATTTTTACATAAATGGCTTTAAAATAGAAACATAAAGAATTTGAAATTGTTTGTAATTTACTCTAACTCTGTAAATATCACTTAACGCCATTATGTTGTTTTAGGCTACAAGCCCCCACTGTTTTCATGTTTTAGAGAACTCCTATGGGTTTATGTTTTTCTAATAAAGCAATCTTTCAAGAAATGAACAAAAATAAATAATGTGAAGGAAGAAAGACACTGAAAATGAACTCTATGGCAGAAATTTAGTGTGCTTTTCAAATAAACCATATATTTTTAAACTGTTTTCTAATCTTTCTTTTTTGCAAATCATGGTTTATAAATGCGCTGACAGTTTTTGTTTACACTAACAGTTTTAGTTTTCAATCCGCAAATTTATATTCGCTATTCTGGCACAACCCTTTAATGTGGGTGAGGCATAACTGTACTGTACTCTTATTGGTTATTGAGATTTTAATGGACAGCTCTCTAGAGTTGTAGTGTTTGTTCTGTGTAGTGACTGTAAATTACTTAATTAGTTTTTCATTAGTAATTATTATTTGAGGTCTGAGTTGTCTCATACAACTATTCTTTCAAGATGAGCTTGCAGGAGCATCTTCATCATCATCCTCCTCAGCTGTATTCCTGTTGCCCTCAGGTAAGTTAATGTTATTTAGATAATCAATACAATTGAATTTTATTCCTGTACAGGGAAGTGCTGACGTTACTATCTCGCTACGTCTTATTATATGGACAATCATAAAGGTATAATCAGTTTCTCAACCTGCAACACACGACATCCAATACACAAGAAGCAGAGTTACAAATAAACTAAAAAAGAGAATTTTAGAAAATACTGTTAATACAGTATTTATTTATTTACATACAGTAAATAAATAAAAGTTTAAGATTTTATTGATTGTCTCAGTTACATTAACTTACCTGAGGGTGATTTCAGTTAAACAGTTAAGCCCCGCCAACATGAGAGGTTTGTGCCAAAATGGCGAACATAAATGTGCGGATTGAAAATGAAACAAAAACTCTGTCAGCACATTCATAAACCATGAATTGCAAAAAGGAAGTTCAGAAAACAATTAAAAAAGGATACGGTTTGTTTGAAAACCATGCTACTTTGTTTTTTTCAAAGTGTTTGTCTTTCTTCGCATTGTTTATTTTTGTTTGTTTCTTGAAAAGTTGCGTTCATTATTGGCACAAAAATATCACATAAACACCAAGAGGTCATAGTTGTCAATAACTATTTGAAGAGAACTATATATATAGAAATATATTAAGCAACATAGATTGACCTTCAAAGAACTACATAACTTTAACAACAAACTAGAAAACAACTCTCCACCCATAACATCAAGTGTGCTTGATTTAAAATCATTAAACCACTTAACTCATGTAACAGTGTCTGAAACGGACATTTTAAGAATTTCTCACAGCCAATAATGTTTGCATCCAACTAAATTCTTAACACACAGACCTTCTTAGACTGGGAGGAGTTATTGACTGAGAGCACTTAAAGTTCCACCACATGGACCATGAAGAACTACTGTTGCACACAAGGCCAGATTAGTTATAGCAGCGTATTGTAGAAACATATTGTATTTTGTATATTGTATTGTTACACTTAACATGTTATGTTTCCGGCTCCAGACATTCGGAACTGCGATCTCGACCGAAACCCAAACTCTGAATATACAACGAGGAGGGCTAAATCAAACTGGCAGCAGGCACTTTCTCGACGGGAGTAAAGGGATCAGAGATGGTTCCTCCCATGATTTCACGAGGATACGGGAAACTCCGGTAGTACAACTGGGATGGTTGTAAACCCACACCAAACAAACCCTTGAGGGGAGTTGAACCAAAATACATGCATCCGAGGTGGGGCTCAGACCTTGGTCTCTTAATCCTAGTGTTGGTGTGTAACTAGCTCATGCCACAGGCCTGCCATGACAAGTTCTATCAGGGAGCCTCACAGATCTCACTTTCCGGGGCGGCAGCCAATCTCACATCATCCATCTGATTGCACACTGAGCTAGGTAAGCCCTAGCTGCACCATCAGAATCGACGGAAGCTAGAAGGCCACCATAGTCATCACCGGTCCCACCCATGATGGCCCATTGTGGGTGCTTGTGTTACTAGGAGGACAGGAAGATATGGGGTTTGGTGTGAGACGAGCTATTGCTTCACACCCGCCTGAGCCTCAGCCACAGCCACGCTCTGCTTCTGGCCCCGACTACAAACCTCAGCTGTAGATGGGTTAGGCAGAGGGAGGGTTAGATGAGGACCTGGCCCCTAAGCAAGTCGGCTTTATACGCCTTTGTACCTCTGCAGCACCAGTTTGACCCGCTATTGCATATGCTCTGCCACTCAGACATGAAGAGACCCAAAATGATCCGATTGGCAGAATCAGAGCCTTTAGGGACAAAGCCCCACCCACTGAGAAACCACCCGTAAGCATCTTGTCAGCTGGAGGTGTCCTGCATGCCCATGCTCTCGCATTCCCTACACATTTGTGAAAATTGTCCACGAATGCGATTAGAAAAGAAAGAGATACAGCTCGGACCCATGGGAGCTTAGTTATATCCGATTCAAAAACTGCAGTGGCATGTCTGTGAAACGTGAAAGCTCACCCACGATCTCACAGCCACATCCTGCGTTATTTGCTCGCTAGCAACAGGATGATATCCGACAGAAAATGCAGACAAGCGCTTTCTCTCACACGGCGGCTCATACACCCCCTCTGGGAAGCAAGACTGCCTCCTGCGAACCCAGCGAGATGAGCCAGTCATTTGCAGCAAGGTCCATTTCCCCATGTTGTGGGCCAATTACATTAGCATGATTAGACATGAGATTTAGACACTGGTCACACCACAGTGCACTAGAGTGAAGTGGACAGGTTGATGCCTTTAAACAAACATCAACAGATAAAGCAAAGGTGCTGAAAATTTGAAATTTTCTGGAAATTCCAACAAAACATTCACAAAGCAGACACAAGTATTTAGCATAATTTGGCACCAGAGAAGCATCATGGTCAGAATTTAAAATGATACATCCTAAGTATAAACCTCAGATCACAAGTTATTTTACCTCTTAAAGAAGCACAAACCCCTCTTTGCTCACACTGCAAGGCCATTCTTTATAGGGGATTCCTTATAAACAATTGAGATGAATTGACATACTCAATATAGCAGGGCAGTAAAAGCTGTCACCATTACTCTTTGCAAAACTTAACTCAGCTGTTGAAACCCTCTAGAGACTATCTTTTATTCCCTGCCTGTGCTGAGCGGCTCAGGATCACAAAATTCAGATGGATTACCATGAGGGGAACTCACTATAATGCAGTTCCCCTGCCGTTCCTGGCTTAGGTTTCTAAAGGACCACAGTCCAGCACCTAATCTTGGCTATCAGTGTCAGCAAGGCTGGGGAGATTAGTTCAATTAGATCCACTTTAGCCAATATAGATTCAAAGAAATTCAAGATTCAAAGCGTTTATTGTCATATGCACAGTGAGGAAACAGGTTTCCCTGTGCAATGAAATTCTGACTATGCTGTCCACAGTGAATGCCAGAACAGTTATATAAACTAAAGTTGAGAAAATATAAAAAAACAAAATTTTAAGAAAATATACAATAAGCATAAAATAAGAATAAATAATAAATAAATTAAAATAATAAATAAACTCTGAATATAGAATAAACATGTGCAAATTGAAGTCAAAAAGAGATTAAAAACGTGTGCCCACTGTTATTTCCTAATTCCTCTCCCTCACATCATAGAATGGTCTCTAAAAATATATCGGACAGCCTTAGGAAAGTGTATAACATTACATTTCATTAACGGCTTGAGAAGACATAATGAATTTTGAAGAACAAAAGCAATGACAACATCTATTGTTCAACTTATTAAGTAAACTACTAAGAGTCAACTTAAGTAAAATTATTTCTTATTTAGTTTAAAAGGAAATTAAAGCATTGCAGAGTTAATTGCTAAGCAATTTTATTTTTATGATGATTCTGTCTCCATTATAAAGTATTAACAAATGAGTATGTGCAGTCTCATGATGAGTGGGTGTATGCATAGTCTGGACATTTTAGAGAAGTTCATAAGTTGGGTAAAGAGTTCAGTTTAACTGAAAAAAACATTGAGGGATTCTAATTGGCTCAGCATGCATAAGATGTTATTTTGGACAAACTATACATTGTATAGTGTAATGAGACTATATAGTGAGACTACACGGAAGAATAGGTGTGCATTCATCACTGGCTTTGTGTGATCACACATGAATGTATCAAGTGTGTCTGAATGAATGTATGAATGTATCATGCTGTCTAAGTACAACTCTACAATAAATTTTAATTTGGTTAAACTGCTCCTTCGACTGGACATCTCTCTCTCTCCAAATCCACAACATAGGTGGCGCTGCGAGCAGGGTAGCTGAGGACGAAACACTTACGGAAAACACAATTCAAAGAACCAACTCGTCGCAAAATTCATCTCTCTCATCAAAGGAAACCTTTGCAGCATCAAAATAAAAGCATGGCCATCCAGTAAAACGGTAAAGCAAAGTTTTTATTTGCTATAGTTTGATGCTGTTTGGTTTTTAGGAAAGGGAGAGGTAAAAATGTAATCAGACATACGTATATGTGCGTACTCCTCAGTTACCCAAAAGAACCAGTGTATTTGGAGTGAGATTTCCTGTTTCTCTGGATGAAATAGTATTTAAATAAAATAACAATTTGAGACTAAAAGGCTTACAGAAGGGAAAGTCTGGTCCATCGGGGCAGTGAACCCTCAGTAAGTGTGCTGAAAAGTACAATACATAGTTAAGATACATTTTCCAAAGCAAGTTTGCTACAACCAGTGTTTTGATATTACAAGAGTTTGTTTCCAGGACAATTAGATTGTTTCCAGGGTAAGTTTACCCACCCGTTGTGAAAGAAAGCAGGTTTGCTTTTAGACAAGGATTGGGGGTCATCAGAATAAGATTACTCTAGCCAGTGTGCCTGCCAGTGTGCAGAAAGCAAATCGCATATTAGGTTATATACAAGTGTCAGTGTAACACCTGACCACCCAACTGTGAATAATCTTGGATAGAGATTGGACATGACAAATTTAATGTGGAGTGGCGACTTGTACCTTTGGCTATAACAAAGAATAAATTTGATGACATTTAAACTCACAAAGGAGTTATTGCATGAAGGATGTTCAGAAATAATTTATAAAGAAAAGGTAGAAAGGATATACTTACCAGATTATCCATAGAATCGTGGCTGGTTTAAGAAGATTTTGAAAGTTGGCAGAGAAAGTCTAATAATGTGTAATATAAGTGGACAGGTAGATTCTGCCTGTAAATCTAACAGGACTCATTCATTTCAAATAGGTGACCACCATAGATCCTCCCACCTATAGAGTGAGGGGATGTACCATGTGTTGAAGGGAGTGGTATAGATAGAAGGGAATGTAGAGCTGACATACCCAGAAGGGGAAGAGGAAGTGACCCCACAAAGCAGGCAGAGAAGTCAGACACAAGCAGAACAGTTAGAAGAGAATAGAGAGGAAAGATTAGTAGAGTCAAGTGTTGAAAGTAGAAGACAGGGAGAGAATAAAAAAAGATTAGATAGAATGATTGAACAGATGGTACAAGAAATACTGCTTTTATCAACCCCAAGTGACGCAAACCATAGCAGAGCTCAAACTAAGAAAAAAGCTCAGAAAAAATATAAAAAGGTTAATGAAAATGGGAGCTAAATTCAGTAAGTATCCAAGGGGTTGGTATCCACCAGGGTTTGATGATGTAGATCTGAACCGAATAAAAGGGGCAGACATCATGAGGAAGTTTAGATACAAAACAGCAATGATAGAATCAACAGATGAAGAGAAAGAGGAAGAATCACCAGATTTCTATCAAAAAGAACCTTATGTAAGGTTAATAACCAGGTTAGAAAGATGCTTTAGGTCAGATCCAGGTCAATACCCATGGGCACATAGAGACTTAGAAACTATGATCACTTTGCTGCCATTGCTGAGGGATGGTGCTGGGCCATAAGTAGGAGCTTTAGAAAAAGAAACACAAGCGCAGACATTAGCAATAAGAGATGTGAAAGCTTTATTAGCTAAAACAGTGGGCCTGCAAGAAATGGCTGATGTCTTAAAAACAGCTGGTTTGACTAACTAGTGTGTGGGTGTCTCTGACTTTGATGGCCAGAGTCTGGATAATCACAGGGGACGCCCTGTGGTCAGCCCTGAGAAATCACTGTCCTGATTTCTTTGAAATTTGGCAGTGCTAAACTATCCCCTCCTCCGCTGGGGAATGATGACTGTTCTGCATGGGTGGCAAAACACATTCCCACATGGAAAAGTCAGGGGGTTCAGAAGGACCCCACCCAAGACCCAAGGAATCTTGAAACCAGACTATTTAGAAAAAGCATCTTTGAGGCCCTACCAAAGCCTATGCAAAACAAACTCTTTGACATACCTGGACAATGCCTCACACCCAATGGGTAGAGACTGTTAAACATCATGACTCCAGACACCAGCGGCAAGAAAGAGACCTAGATCAGCAGTCTAAGAAAGTCACTAGAAAGCTGACTCAGGCAAGCCTAGAAGAAAAGAAAAAGGCTAAGACTAATAGGGGAAACTTTGTGGTGACACAGGCTGGGCAGGAAGGGGAGGAGGCACATGCACTGATCCAAACCAATTCCCAAATAAAACATGCTGAAAAATCATGACAGGTCAGAGCCCCCTAGAGACCGGTGGTAGTAAATGTTATATTCCAACAGGGCAGACAGAAGAAAGGTTCTTCAGCGGAGGACGCTGTGTGGCAGAATGTGGCAATTTCAAATTCTGATAGGGAGGAACCAAAAACAATTTTCACCAAAATCAAAAAACATAACACAAAAAGCCACTGAATTAGCTTCTGAGTTTAGAGGGAAAGAGCTGAGGTCCCCAAACCATTGTACAGTACTGTATAGTGAACAAGGTAATGATAAAATTTTTTAAATAAAATTTGAGCTAGGGAAAACCGCAGAGGTAAAAACTGGGGGAATTCTAGTTACATCAAAAGGGGTAGCTGTCAGAATAAACAGGGAAGGGCTGATGAAGCTGTCACATGAATCAGACCAGTAATAGAAGGAATGCTACAGGCAGTAAATAAGGTGGTTGAGGAAATCAGTCCAGTGGTGCCAAACCCTTATGTGATCTTAAACAATACTGATCCAGCAAAAAAATGGTTCTAATAATAATGTTAAATGCACATGGTAGTCACTAGGGATGCAACAATACAGTTAGCCTACGGTTCAATACATACCTCGGTTTTTTAACACGGTTTTCGGTTCGGTTCTGATGGCTTGACACATAAGTGTTTTTTTTTGTTATTCTATGCTTAGGCAATAGGAACAGTAAGAGGTTAAGGAGAAAAAAATAAAAACGATTTATTGCAATACTCCTTTATTTTACTTGAAAGCCAAGAAAAGTACACTAGTTCCTAGTGTATTGTATAATAAAAACACTGAAATCTCACAGCTGCTGGTAGCCCATGTACAAACTGGGGAACACATAAATTCCTACATTTTGAAAATAAACATACATGTGAAGTTAATAAACATAAATTGTTCTGTGTACATTTATCATACATGTAAAGCTGCTTTGTAACAATGTCCTTTTGTGAAAAGCGCTATACAAATAAAGTTGAATTGAATTGAATTAAATTGACCATTTCAAATAAACATATTTGTACTTCAGTAAACATAAATAAACCATCTTAATTAAACTTAACAGTACTCCAGTACAGTATCCTTCATTCAGAATGAAAAGTGCAATTTCACTTAGGTCAGCTATCTATTCCTGTATTTTGAGGTTCTTCTGTAAAAAAGATAAGCCTGTCAACATTCTCTGCAGCAGGGCGAGAGCATTTTGCACTTACAATGTCCCCGGCAGTGGAGAAAATTCTCTCGCTCACAACAGAGGTTCCTGGGACACAGAGGTGTTGTTGTGCAGCTTTTGCTACATGGGGGAAACCGAAATGTCCCCACACCGCGGATTTGAAAGACGCCGGCCCTTCCTCGTACTGTTGCCTCACTTCACCGCCGCTCGCCATGTTAAAGTGTGGAATGATGGTTAAGCGCCCCCTAACTTTAGAGCATAGTGATTGAATATTTACTCGCGGGGAGGAGTTTCCTCATCTCAGCTCGTAGACTTACAGGCACACACAAACAGTCAATTCGGAGAGAAATAAAACGCACATAAATTATTTAAACGTAAAACCGATTCACAAGCGAATTGAACCGTGGATGTCATACCGAACGGTTCAACGTTATATTGAGAATTGTGGCATCCCTAGTAGTCACCATTGTGCAAAGGGGGAGATGGTAGATCCATCCTCAGAAAAAGACATTTCTGGTTTCCAGGGATGCAAGCAAAAATTGCTGAATTTTTGAAATTTTTTGAACAATTGTAAAATATGCATGGAAAGGAAATTGGTACACCTAGTAATGGATTTCATAGAAATAATACGGCCAGTCAATGGAAAAGATATATGTTGGTAGGGGTGACAGATACTCAAGATAGGTAGAGGTTTTCCTCATAGGCCAACAGAGCTCAAAAGTAGTTGCCACAGAAATAATACCAAGATTTGGGTTACCTAGAATAGTCCAGAGTGACAACGAACCAGGTTTTTAGGCCGACCTTTTGAAAAAGGCGTACTTGGGCATTGAACCTAAATTTGGATCAGTTTACCATCCACAGTCCCAGGGAATGGTCGAACAAATGAACGGCGCCTTAAAAGCTAAATTGTCAAGAATCTGTGCACAGACCAAATTGAATTGGGTACAAGCTTGAACGATTGCGTTAATGGCCATATGTTCTGGAACCAATAGAGAAACATATAGTTTGTCGCCTCATGAAATGTTCATGGGAAGACAAATGTTTAGAGCTGATCAATGTGAAACTAAAATTGAAGATATAACAGATTTGGAAAAAAAAGAGAATTGGATGTGTATAAAGCTATTTTGCAGACAGAATCCAGACCGAGAACTGCACCTGGAGAGGAACCAGAAAAAACAGTGTTCCCAGTAGGATCATGGGTGTACATAAAGGTCCACTAAAGAAAGTGGCATCATACAAAGCAAGAAGGGCCCAACCAAGTCACTGAAGCCACTCGTATGGCTGTAAGGGTAAAAATGGTCCCAGCTGTGGTATTACAACACACATTGTATACAGACCAACATAACTCCTGATAGAGTGTAAATTAGTTTTGTAATAACCACACTAGCCCTGTGGGTTTGGAAAAACTATACTTGGATAGAGCAAAAAAAAAAACCAAGAAATCCTTTGGGGAAAAAGGCTGAAGCAGCAGAGAGAATAGTTAATCAGTACCCAGCCATGTTATTTGTAATATTGTCAACTACTAACCACTTGGGATAAAGGTTTATATTAGTAGGATTTAGGTTTAAAGCAGGTTGGGCACCTGAGATTAAACCTGAAACATGAATCTTAAAATTTGTAAATTGGTAAGAAATCAGGAGATCAGAATGGTGGGGGATGAGAACAACAATGAGAGAAGAAGAAAGGTGTGATTATTGGGAGTAGCCAGCTTAAATAGAAATAGAAATAACACAGAATGGACATTAGAGGAAATGTGGGTATTGCCTTTATGGGGGTGTCCATAACTATCATGTTAGGACTAATAATCTTTGAGGTAAAGCAGTAGAAAAAATAATACACACAGTTCAAAGAAAGGTGAAAATGTTTTTAGAGAACAAAGGTCAGCCAAGAAAATGATCACATTAGCATTTGAAGAAGGAGAGACCATGACTCATGAAATTGATTTTTGTGATATAGTAACATGCACTGGTGATCAGTCAGGACACATTTGGAGTGATAAGTATATTTGTGTAGCCAACCCACCTCCAATAGGAAGTAGGTCCCCTTTGTTCACAGGTGACCCAGGTACGCGTTCACAAAGGGGAATGGTAGGTTGGAACACAAGCCCGCACTCATGGGGGTATCCGGCAGGGAACGCAAAGTATAATGTAGTTAATGGGAAGAATTTGCTAGAACGTCTTGGTTACATATGAGACATTACGTCAACTGACTGACGTATGAGGTCTTGCTTGAGAGCCCTATCACTTTCGCGTAGTAAAAAATCGCCAATGAGCCAATGAGCATCGGCCCGAGAGGAGAGAGCCAATGAGCATTTGGGCAAAGCGCAGTGCGTCGGCTCACGCCGGAAGCGGGGTGTATAAATCCGGCCGGCACTCGCTTTCATTCAGGTTCTTGCTGAAGAGCCGAGATGTGTCCCGGCCATTCAGCGGTGAGTCAGGCTCGCGGCAGGGGAACGTAACGTCTCCGTTCCCTCCTTCAGGAAACGGGGGTTACATATGTAACCAAGACGTTCCCTTTCAGTCAGTCACGTTCGACGTTACGTCAACTGACTGACATATGGGGTCCCTGTGGAAGACGCCGCGAGCCGACCCACGTTACAGGCTAGAAATGTCCCTACAGGCAAGCAAAGCGTGCCAGTAAAACAGTTCCCCTGCCTCCATAACCTTCCAGCGCTCCGCGCAGGCAGCAGTTCGCGCCCCAAGTGGGAGTGGAGCCAAATCACGAAGGGGTCGTGGCGGTTGTTCCTATCCCCACCCCAGGAGAAGGCACCTCGGTGCACGGGTCTCCTTCCTCTCACGGGATAGCCACGAGAAACACTGG
>JAZGTJ010005858.1:178-26371 GCA_036877575.1 Botia almorhae
GCATAATTTGCAGACGACATTGGTCTGACTACGGTCAGACTTATAATATCCAAAAAACTGCCATACTGGCGAGCTGACTTTTCCTCTTTTATTTACAATTTCCACTTTTACAATAGATCCACTTTCATGTTTTGAACAACACATCACATCTATGCTGTTACACAAGAAAAGAAGCACAGGTCAAGACCCTTATCAAATAATGGGTTATATTTTAGTTTTTTCACCAAACCTGTTTATATGCCATCAGGATATGGCATGAGATGTGTGGAATTATTATATAAGGCTTTTTAATTTTGATGCAACAAAAAGATGTGTTCCAATGTAGAAGTTTGTTAGATATCTGGGTATTTTTCTCAGGAGAAATATCTCTTGAGAAAAATAGACATAGTAAACTTAGGCAAACGTTTCCATTTGTTCTCCATTTAATCTCATTGCTGTCTAGGAGTATTGATTGAGAAATTTAATATCTATTCTGTGATTTTTGTGTTTTATGGGTAGGGATTAATTTTGCGTTGCATCTGCTTTTTTTACTCCTGTGGACTTGCATTTTATGAATCACCAAAGGACCATGGTTTCCTCTAAAAATCTTTTAAGTGTTCAACTGAAGAAAAAACGTGTCACGTTGGGTGGCCTGAGGGCGAGTTAATTTACATGAATAAGTAGTTTTTATTATCGTGGAAACTATCCATTTAACTACATTAACAAAGATCAATAAGTGCTGTAAAAATGTATTGTTTATTGTTAGCTGTTAATTGTTAGTTCATGCTAGCTAATGCATTAACTAACATTAATGAATAGAACCTTATTGTAAAACAATACCAGTGACACTTAGCTTTATCTGAAAGACAGGATTATTTTTTAGATAAGAGAGAGCACTATGGTTCTATATAGGTTCTACAGTACCTTGCAATTTTGCCATTTTGTCACATTATTATATATGTCACTAAAAATGTTACAAAGTGGAAATTGGTCATTTTTGCGCTTTTTGTGATCATTTCGTGCATCCGGTTTTAAAAGTTATGTTTGAGCCCGTGACGTAGATAAGTTTTTTTAGCGCTCATTGGCTGCAGGGCTTCTAGAGTACCTATTTACATCATCGGCTTGACGGCCCCTTTTAAGCATTATTAATGAGCAGTGTAACATTATACATGACAAAGGCCTCGTCTAATCCATTCTCTGCACCGTGCTTTGCATGAGCTATCGCATTGGAAAGTAGCACTTGTTTACGTTAGCTGGCTTGCTGTTTCAGAGACATGGTTCGTGTTTGTGCCTTTCTTCATTGTAACAAAACAAAAGAGTTGTTTTCATTTCCCCGCGATGAGACCAGAGCTAAAGTTTGGAGGCGCGCTGCTGGGTTGCGGAGTCCTACGAAAACACACAGCAAATTTGTCTGTAAGGAACATTTCGTACCGGACAGTTTTTTGAATTGGAGACTTGTGGAAACCGGTTTCGCGGATTGTCTTCTTTTAAACAAAGATGCCAGCCCAGTTCCTTTCGATTCTGCCATCTGCACCGCTGTAGCTGCTGCTCTCGGCGTCGCTGTCCATCTTGCCAACGTGTGTGTGTTTACATTGTCGGTGTGCAAATTAGCAGAATTTATTCACTTATTGTCACTCCCCCTTTAATGCAGTCTCCGCCTTGTCTCCACACTCTACCCCCACCCATTACCCCCAGTGAACAACGCCCCTTTTTTAGAAAGTTTTTCAAACCAGAGGTGTGAAAAAGCACCTCTGAAACAGGGGGGTGTTGTGACCCTTTAATAACAGTAACAAACACAACATAGGTGAGACAAAGGCATGGTCAATAAACAGTCGTGGGTCAGGATAGGCAGCAAACAATCATAAGCAATAAACAATCCAAATCACAAGGTAGGCGGAGAGCAGTCAGTAACAAAAACAATCCAAATCACAAGGCAGGCGACGAGCAAACAACAATGATAAACAATCCAGGTAATACACAGAAAGGCAAACAATAATCAATGGGAAAACCGCTCAGAAATGTTGCACGAGGCAAAACAAGACTTCGCAATGATCTGGTACAACAGTCAGGTTTATATAGTATGGCGGGAATGGTGACCAGGTGACAAACAGGAAGTGATCAGCTCCAGGTAGTGCATGATGGGAAATGTAGTCTGGGCAGGATCCAGTTAGGACTCTGGCAACGACTCCCTCTGGTGGTGTGGTGGAGAGGAGGCTGGAGCCTCCACCGTAACAGTGGCATACTTGTTCCATTTTTAGATGATGGATTGAACAGTGCTCTTTGAGATGTTCAAAGCTTGGGATAATTTTTATAACCTAACCCTGCTTTAAACTTCTCTACAACTTTATCTCTGACCTGTCTGGTGAGTTCCTTGTTCTTCATGTTGCTGTTTGTTCACTAGTGTTTTCTAACAAACCACTGAGGCCTTCAAAGAACAGGTGTATTTATACTGAGACTAAATTACACACAAGTGGACTCTTTTAAATAATTAGGCGACTTCTGAAGGCAAATGATTGCAATGGATTTTATTTAGGGGTATCAGAGTACAGGGGGCGGAATACAAATGCACGCCACACTTTTCAGATTTTTATTTGCTTAAAATTTTGAAAACCGTGTGACATTTTCATTCCACTTCACAATTATGTGCTACTTTGTGTTGGTCTATCACATAAAATCTCAATAAAATACATTTAAGTTTGTGGTTGTAATACTTTTTCAAGACACTGTATATAGCAATAGTGTTCTTCACGTCACACCTAATGCATTAATACCATCCAATAATGGAATTCTTAAAGTCTTTGTAATAGTCAAATAACTATAAAAACTAGAGGTTTACATTTCTTGAATGACTTGTGATTTTTCAATCTTTCGCTTCAGGGGTGGAAAAAATCTTCATGCAAATCTTCTTGCAAATTTTCTGAGTGGCCAAAGTAAAGGGCTGAGCAGTGTGTAAGGCTAAACCATAGTGTGTGTCTTGTGTTGACTGGTATCCTTTTATAACTTCCTACCATGTATGCTATTTTAAAGAGACACACAGCTGCACCTGACAATTTCCTGCGAGAGGGCTGGAGACTCCAGTCTCAGCATTCAGCGAGAGAGAGAGCATGTGAGAAAAGAGGGTAGAGAGTTAAAGCAAACAAATGAGTGAGGAAAGCCATCACTCTAATTTGCTGCACTGGGGGTATGAGCAAGTCTTTCTCTTTCATCGGCTGGGTCTGCTCAAATGAAACAGTGTAAGCAACACGTCTGACTGCATTAAAGTGATGGTATGTGTTGTTTGGAGACAGGAAATTAGGGGATGAACAACACTGGAATACAGCCAATGGAAGAATTTAATTTCCATGTGGAGTACTAAAGGAATGCTAGTATTACGGCTGTAGACATACAAAATAGATGTATGACTGTTAATGAAATCTTATGTAACACATATAGGAGATACTTCTGCGTCATTTGGCTACCATTCTGCACCTGCTGAGGTACAGTTATACACAGCTTGGATCCATCATTTGGAGCTTGTGTCTTCATTAGTGCTATACATATTTTGGAATCCTGGGTATTTGAGTTCTTTTTTATTGTTAAAGGATCTCTGTGTTGTGCAACATTTGTTTTAGTTGGGGGGGTATGGTTGATCCTCAGGCGGGACGTGAGGCCTGCTTATTCCCATGAAGAGGTTTGGCAGTTTGCGTAGGAGCAAGAGGCGTAAGGATGAGAAGCTGCTCTCCACCAGACGGCATTCAGAGTCACCATGTCCGCCTGGTACAGTACTAATCAGAATGTCTCTGCTAGACATAACAGTAGTGAAAAGGTCTGTCTGGTACTCAGTGAAATGTTTCAGTCTGCTATAATAAGAGAGGAATTGAATATCTGTCTTGTAAACCAAAATAATCTATCAATTAAAACCAATTGGTTCTTCTTCAGTTTGGAACAAAGTGCTATACTATAATGTTTCTAGAACTGAATCCATCATTTACTGTCTGCTAAATTGGCCACTATTTTTGTACGTCAAGATCATTAAAATAGATGGCCTAGAGGTTCCAATGTAGAGATAAAGGCAGTTACAATATGTCCGCATGAACTGCATTGACCCTGTGTATTATGTAAGTGCCTGCATATTATTCACTTGGCAGGGAAACACATTTCAGACCTAGCTTGGGTCAGGGCAGACCCCGGAGCTGTCAGCTAATGCAACCAGGACCCTCGTCACAATGATGCAAACAAAAATGTGAAATGGGTTCCATTAGGACATTACTAGTAACGTATGAAAGATCCATCAGTTACCAGAAACATCTCTTCCATTGACTGCAGTCTATCTGAGGTTTAATTAATTTTGTAATTGATTACTAATCTCAAATTTGTGAGCAGAACATTTAAACTACATTTGCTTGGCTGCTGTTGTTTCAACATGTTTACAGCATGTTAATAATTTATTGTATCTATTTATTGTATTTATTGTATATAATAATGTAAAAATCACATGTAAATATTTTTACAAAAATTTTATTTATATAATTTGAAGCATTAAGACTTGACTATGGACAGTAGTGTAATGTTTTCCTATACCTGCTTAGAGACAACAGTAAGCCATTCATAGGTTGTTTCCCCTAACAGTGTAAACACAGTGAGTCTGTGGTGCTGTTTGAATATCCTAACTACCCCCACTATGCAGGACCCACTCTCCAAATGTAACCATTTATTGTTACGCTTGCCAAGATCTGCAGTTCAAGATCTGCTGATATAGTAACACTGGCTTAAATGCCGTAAATTTGGGGCGGGACTACCTTGTTTAACCAGTGACCAATGGCAGTTGGAAGAGTGTTCTGGAAACCTGTTTGAAATCAGTCATTATTTTTGCTTTGTCAAAATTACTTACTCCACCTTTAATAAATAACTACCTGTAATCTTACCTTCAGTGATGTTGGTGGGGTATTACAGCAGTCATTTTGTAAGGATCTACCACACATCTAGTGTGTTTGGAAACAAATACACATGCACAAGATCATAAGTGGTCACATTATATCAGCCTGACTAAATGGACGGGCACTAAGAAATTGTGCCAACAGAAACGGTGAGGCATAATGTTACTAATTGCAGCCATAACATCACACTGCTGTGACTAAGCAGGGAACAAAATATAGAAACTAACTAAGCTAAAAGTAGGCATGTATATAACAGTAGGTTTACTAAGGAAGTCTATCAAAGGAGTCATTCCATCCAGTCCCCCACCATCTGGTCTCAGAGTTTGGATCCAGCTGACTACAGGATCTTGGGGAATGAAAGAAAGACAGATTTAGTGTGGAGTCAGTAACTGTTCTTGTGGAAAGTGTTCCCGGTTCCAGTTTACCTAATTAATGCATCTTAATAAACCCTTAAGGGATTTGAGTAATAAATCCATAGGACTATGTTTAGACTAGATTAAAGAGGTGGGTCTTTAATCTAGATTTAAACTGACATAATGTATCTGCCTCCCGGACAACACTGGGAAGACTATTCCATACTAACATGGATACAAACAGAAATGAGCATGTATTTGATTTATTTATTTAATTTTTTCCCTTTATCTTTTTTATTACATGTTAAAGTTTCTAAAATCAGTAAAGATAGTGAAAGGAATTGGAATTGGAATTCCTTAGAGAAAAAGGAATTGTACACAACAAAACTGACAGTAGTTGTTCAAATGGGTCAAAAGCTTAATGCATTTAGCAAACAATAGCATTAAATAAATATAATTGAAATGAATTAAAAACCAATGATCCTTTAGGTACTAGAGTAAATGGTGACTGTAAATAGTCTAGAACCAGAATCCCTACACTAACAACAACAAAAAAAGAAGACAAACCAGTCTAAGATCAGATGAATGTAGACTTACAAAGACTTGCACACTGCAGATGCCTGACCTTGTTCTGTAAGCGTTATCTGCCCTTGTGAAATGTGCAGCAGTGGCAAGGCTAAAATAAGAAGCTAACGCAGCAATGCACCAAACAGGTCTCAGCCAGCTGGCAGAAAATAGCTAAATGTCAGGAGGCAGTTACGATTCTAAAGCTCGTGAAAACATACTGGCCTTCAATCATTATTGCCTGCAAACATGATTTAGTTTTGGCCCAACAGAAAGTGATACAAAAGACATACTAAACTTTGACCAGATATACACATCCTTTGCGTTGTGCTGATAATTGTGTAGCCTAAGTGATACAGCCAGGGTCTACAGCCTAAATCTAGCCTCACATGTTTCTAGTGTATAGCTGTTTTTTATCACTAGAGCACCTAACTTTGTCAACTCGGCACCCTTTGATTTTCACAACCATAGCATAGACAGTTGATTCCTATTCACCACCTATTTGTTATTGTGACTTCACTACCATCCTTGGTGGTGAGGAATGTTGGTGTGATGATTAGAAACAGTTTGTCTGGTTTTCTGCGTTTTGTCTCGTAAAAAGGGGAATAAGCAGCTAAGGAATGTTTACAATAGCCTCCCAGGCTTAGGCTCTTGAATGAACACTGCAGTCATCTTTAAAGCATTAGACAAGATAAAAACTGCAGTTACAGTGAGGCACATGTGAATACATAAAACACATGAGGCCCTGTTTACACCTGGTATTCAATTCTGCTTCAGGATTTGCACAGAACATCATACTCTCATAAATCCATATCAAACTTACAGCTATATCTAACTAAAGCCGTTGTGCAAAGCCACTACCTTATTGCTATGTGTATTGATTTTATCACAGGTTCTGGGCTTTCTGCTTTTCCCACCACCCCAACGCAGAATCCAGTTCAGCCAATCTTCCCTCTGCAGACTCCTGGTTATCCAGAGCACATGGAGGAATGCCGCACTCGGTCTCTATCCTCTCCCTCTGACACAGCTCAGCGCTTCTGTCTGACTCCCTCCTCCACCAAACCCCCTATCGCCTCATGCCCCTTTAATTCTACCTCACACCAAGTGAGTAATCAGCTTAATTTTTTGTAATTAATTTTTGTGATTCAATAAAAACGGATGGTAATGCACTAATCTGCTAATCTCTAACAAGGACATAAGAAAAGTAACTCTTGCATTAAAAAACAAAAACAACTCTTGCATTATATTCCAAGTATTTTAATAATAACAAAAACACTTGATTGATTGATGTACTTGATTGATTGAAGTATGACATTATAGGTCATTCAACTGTGTACTATATCAGAAATATTTCCAAGTGTTTGTAACTTGTTGTCTGTCAGTGTAATATCCATGTTATTCCAGTTTTCGGCTTATACTTCCATATAAACCATGGCAACACAGTGACTCTTGTGATAAAATGTGGGAGTAATAGTTGTAGCATCTATATCATGCCACTCTGTTGTTGCTTTGCAGTCATTATTGTGACAATTATTCTATTTAATTTGCATTTTCTGTCACCAAAGATAATGTATGGGTGACTTTAATGACCCAAGAAGAGTTTTGGAAAGTAGAAATTAATCAGGGATCAATATTGATGTAACGTGGATGCTGAGGCAGAATTAGAATCCATATGCGGTTGTTTATTGGGGTTAGCAGCAGTACACAAATATGTTAAAACAGGCAATGGGTCAGCAACAGCAAAGCAGTCCGATCTGTCTACAATTCAAGGGGGTAATCCAACAGACAATGGTAATGAGGCAAGCTTTGGGTCCAAACCGTAATATCAGTCCACTCAAACAAACAATCCAAAAGGGTAATCCGAGAACTCATAAATCAGGAAAACAGAGCAGAATCATACACAATAGTCAGGCAGAATAATCAGAGGAAAAACGCTTGGTAAGGCAGTTAAACTGGCAATACTTCACAAGGAAGCAAGCACATGGTCATAGCTTAAATAGTTCCAAACAGGATGTGAGTGTAGAAGCACTAGAGGAAGTGAAGGCAGTCAGTATTCGGGTGAAGGCTCCCTCTGCTGGCTTGGCATTACAGTTGATTTTTGTGCGTTATACATACATAGTAAACATGACAAACACAACATACAGTGAAAGTGCGTTATTTGAAAGTGCTGTGGGTATGTTCAAATATACATTTAGTAGGATTGTTTTGAACAGGTAAAACCATGCTGTGTTACCCCACCATTTAATTCTATAAATAAAATTACATGTATGAGTAGTAATTTCACATTCACAGCAATTATGAGGTAAAGCCCATCAACGGCACTAAGAAAAAGATGGACATCTCATAATGAGATTAAGAAAAGCAGTTAATAACATAAACTGAATGTAAAAAACAGAAGCAAAAGCATTACAACACAATAAAACAATTATCAACATTTGATCAATAGGTGGTGCTGTCACCAAATTTTCAGGATGTTGTGACAATGACACCTACAAAATTTCAGGTCAATATACAAAAATTTTGCAATGACAGCCTGAAGTCCATTGCATATATTCATGCTGTCATATTCGTTGACATGGTATAGGAGAACGATTCGAGCAATCAACATGAATTTCATAATTGTTTTGTCTGGAGTGCCTCTAGGTGCTACATCACAGGTTTCATGCAAATCGGACAAAAGCTGTAGAGGTTTGAAGTATTGCAGTTACATGTTATAAGCATTTTTGTTAAAAGCATCTTTGACCAGGTGGTGCTGGCCACGAACTTTGCAGGTCACCTCAGAATATGGTAATGAAGTATATAAAGTTTTGTAATAATATGCAATAATACGTTTGTTCAATACTGCATTTTATAAAAATGGGCAACGCCCAAAATAGCAGACCATGGCAAATCAGATATTGTTTGACTTAATGCATGCCTCGAGTAATCTAAACTCTCATAATTGTAGACCAAAGTATTTAAAAGTTATAGGCAGTTAAAAATGACATAAAATTAGCCATTTTTTATATCTCTGGACCTGTAGGTGGACCTGTGATGAAACTGTGCAGGCACCCTCAGGTCATGCCTGTGATGACACTTATCAAGTTCTTTGTTGAATTTGTTAACAAACTGTACAAGAACAGATTGACTGATCGAAAATCTTTTAATAACTATGTCAGGATTTTGAGTATATGCTACATACCAAATTTCGTGCAAATCGGACAAATGCCTAAGGAGGCGTTTAAAAATGTTTTTTATTCAGAATGGCAGAAAAAATGTAAAGAAAGTCAAGATATCAGAGGAAAAAAAAAATTTATATTGTGCCTTTAAGTGCTTCAAAGAAAGTTGTTGGTAAAGTTTGCCTTTGTTTTTGCTCTTAGAGTTGCGAACTTGCTGAAGGCATGCTGGAAAAACTTGAACTTTATGATGAAGGTAAATTATTGTCCCATGTTTTTTTATCTATGTAAAAGGACTGTAAATCCATTATCTTTAAAATTTTAAAGCTTAAATCTTACATAGCTTAAATCTTAAGCTGATTGAATTGTAGCTAGATTTATGGATTTTCTGTGTTCTTTGTATATCTTGTTAATATAATGAAACGTAGTACTGTGTTTAAAATAAATCTCTTGCTCACTCAGATCTTGGGTAAATTGCAGTTTTGTTTTGTATTAATATAGTATGAAGGTAAAGTTAAATTTGTCAATTTATTCCAAGTTATCTTTTCACAAATGTTTCTGTATTGTATCATTTTTAATCACCTACTGCAATTTTGATTTCTTTCCTGTTTTCAGCTGCTGAAGAGCCAGAAAGTGATATTTACATGCGCTTTATGAAATCCCACAAGTGCTATGACCTCATCCCCACCAGTTCCAAACTTGTGGTATTTGACACTACACTACAGGTACAACCAACTACTGATGTCTGCAACAAGAAAGAAAAAATGTTAACTAAACGAAAGCCTATTTTACAATAGCCTGGTCATTAAGCTACACTCAGGCAAACTACATACAGACTTGGCTACTAACTTTCGGTTTTGCTTCATAGTTGTAGTTGTAGCATATGATTTCTAAATCATTGTAGTTATTGTTTTATCTGTAAACAAACTTTTTTTAATGATTGAAATAGCCCTTCCTCTTTGATGTGGTCATAAAGCTAGGTTTGTCAGTAATCGTGCATGCATGTGCAGTTATTAGGGGGTGGTGAGCAACACACCATTAACTTGTTTACTTCTTTTTGGCTGAGGGAAAAAAAACAAAAGAATATTTCACACAATATTTGTGATTTTTTTGTTAAGCAGCACTTGCGAAAGCCATATAATGCTCAAAAGTACACCATCATACATGGTTTAAATGTAATTGTAAAAATTACAGACTGATGTGACACTAATGTGTGTGATTAATTTAAAAATTATACAAACTGTATACATAAGGAAACACCTGTTGTAAATTGATAATCTTTTAAACATTATCTTTGGTGGATCATTTGTCATAATCCTATTGTTTCCTTGCAAGGGGAGCAAAGTGTCACTATTACTCTTTGTATATTGATATGTTATGTGTAATGAAACAAATAAGCCATATCTTAGCATTTGAACACTGCAGAAACATCTGGTTGGGTATATTTTACTTGGGCTTTTATTAGGCTTTAGGTATTGCCCTGGCAACTTCTGCCACACCTTAGCAACCATCAGAGCACCCTAGTAACTACATAACATCACGAATAAGCCATATTTCAATGTCTATCATGTTAAAAAGTGTCATACAACAAGTCATACTAGCATCATGCTAGCATCATGTTAAAACATGCTACATTATTTTGGCATTAGGTTAGGCAGGTTAGGTTAAAGTGGCATCATGATAAGTCATGTTAAAACATGCTAGTATTATGACAAATCATACTAGCATCATACTGTGATAGTTAAATATTGTTGCCATGGTAACATGTCAAACTTTAAAACTATATTTAGGTGTATTTGAGGCTCTAAACATGCTTGTTTAGGCTCTTAAAATGGCATGAAATTTGGAACACACATCATAGTGGTCAGCCTTTAGGCAAAGACAAAAGTTCTGACATGGGCTGCAGTTACCCCTTTTGACAAAAGTGATGGGTTAGTTTTACCTACAGTCACTAACCATGGTACATGTATTGTTCTCATCAAGCTGGACAGTTTTTAAAGTTACATTTATGAGCTCCGGCCAACAGGAAGGAACTTTTGGATTGAATGTGGATTTTCTAACAATTCCAGGCTCTGAGTTTTTTTAATAGCCCTTCTAGCAGATGTATGGGATTGTCACCAAGTAAATATTATGTCAAGATATTCAAGATGCTAAACTGCAAAGGGAGTTTTGATGTCAGTGTTGCCATAGCAAGGCAATAAATATATGACAGAAAATGTAAACAGGAAGTGTCATATCTTCTGCATGTATTGAGTGACTTACATTAAACTTGGAAAATGTGACTGGTGTTGTAGGCTGATCACTGATGTGGCTATTGTAAGTTATAACGCCACAAACTGGCAACAGAAAGTGCTACTTAAATTAGACTTTAAATGCTCCACTATTATTACTGAGTTAAGTTGTCAGAGAAGCTGTGTGTGGCGATGGTGCCGTAGTGCTTGGGCATAGTGCAGCTATATTTAGTTTTTTTTTTTCAAGGTTTTGCAACTTGGAACACGCATTAGAGTTGTCAGCCATTAGGCCTTGGCAAAGGCTGGCACATAGGTAGGGCAGGGGGACTTAGTAGCACCCCCCGGTACAAAGCACAAAAAGATGGTGCATATCTCATACATGCAGGCACCTGTATGAAATTTGGTATGTGTATTGGTCTTGTTGACCCAAACAGCTTTTGCACTGGCACCCATTAGCTTAGGGCAACAGGAAGTTAGCCATGTTTCTGAAAAGTGCATGTCGTGAAATTTTAAATACACCTCCTAGGGATTTCATGTGATTGCTACCAAATTTAGGGAACGTCATACTAAGACAATGAAGATGCAAAATTGCGAAGGGATTTTTGATATCTCAAACAGTGTTGCCATAGTTAGGCAATAAATCATGTTGAAGAATGTGAAACAGGAAGTCTCTAATAGCTACAGCATGCATTGAGCAATTTACAAACTTGGGAATTATGTTTGGTGTGGTGGGCTGATGACATTGCATGACCAGATGACCAGCGTGGGAGTAAAGTAAAGTTTTTATATGCAATCATGGCCAAAAATATTGTTTGCCGCCTACCCCTTTACCTAGCTTTGTTATACCATTGTTTGGATTGTTTGCTGCCTGTCTCGACCCTCGCCTGTTTTTGGATTATCCCTTTGCCTTGTCTCTTTCATACCTGTTTGCTGTTATCAACCCCTGCCTGTTTGTTATGATTAAAGATACTGCAGATGGATCCGACTCTGCCTGATACTTTGTTACAATCGGCACCCTTGCAATTCTGTCAAAAAATGCAACACCTCTCAGAAAATTGTTCAAATTGCAAATGTTTTGGTATTCACTTGCTTATTGTTTTTGTTTGCACTGGAACAACACATAAAAACAGAAAAGAAAAGTCAAACTTGATAAAATTTCACACAGAACTCAAAAATGGACTGGACAAAATTATTGGCACCTTGTCAAAATTGTAAGAAATAATTGCTTTTCAGACATGTGATGCTCTTGTTATTTGCATTTAGACACACTTGTGGCAAGTAACAGGTGTGGGCAATATAGAAATCACACTTGCCAGTTAAAATGAAGAAAAGTTGCCTCAACCTTTGTGTTGTGTGTTACACTGAGCATGGAGAAAAGAAAGAATGGTAGGAGACCCAGGAGGACACCACTGCTGACACAAAGAAATAAAAACAGCAAGACTGGAGTTTGCCAAAACCTATGTGAGAAAACCACAGTGAACGTACTGTGGACCGATGAAACAAAAGTAGAGCTTTTCGTTAAAGGACATTATGGCACTGTTTACAGAAAAAGAAATGAGGCCTTCAAAGAAAAGAACACAGTCCCTACAGTCAGACATGGTGGAGGTACAAAGATGTTTTAGGGTTGCTTTGCTGCTTCTGGCACTGGATGCCTTGACTGTGTAAACAGTATCATGAAATCTGATGATTACCAAAGAGTTTTGGGGCGCAACATAGTGGCCAGTGTTGGAAAGCTGCGTTTCCACCAGAGGTCATGGGTCTTCCAGCAGGACAATGACCCACAACACACTTCAAAAAGCATTTAGAAATGGTTACAAACAAAGCCCTGGAGAGTTCTTCAATGAGTTCAGATCTGAATCCCATAGAACACTTGTGGAGGGGTCTCAAAACAGCAGTTGGGAGAAGGCATCCTTCAAATCTGAATGACCTTGTGTCAGGTAAAAGAAGGGTTGCATTTTCTGACAGAATTGCAGGGGTGCTGATATTTTTAGCCATGACTGTAGTTCAATACCCACAGATTAGTTTTACCTACAGGTTGTTAGCTCCGCCCAACAGAAAATTGGCCATTTTGTATTGTATGTGGATTTTCTGACATTTCCAGGCTCTGAATTTGTAAATACTTCTAAGGGGATTTGTGGAATTGTTGAGATTGTTAAGATGCTAAATTGTGAAGGGATTTTTGATATGCTAAATGGTGTTCCAGTGGTGAGGCAGTACAATTATGGCAAAAAGAGAAACAGAAAGTGTCTTATATCTTCTGCATGCATTGAGTAATTTGGATCAAACTTGAGATATATGTTTGGCCATGGTGGCTCATCATATGTATGTGGCTGCTATATGTTTGGCCATGGTGGCTCATCATATGGATGTGGCTGTGGCCACCAACTGGCAATGAGAAATGCCACTTAAAATGGAATTTAAACAGTTCTCTTATATTTACAATGCAAGTTAAATGCAGTGCCCCTGTGCATTGTTTTCAGAGACGCTCCATGTGATGATGCCACTGTAGTTCTTGGGTTCACTGTATATTTTGGTTGTTTGTTTTTCAACTCCTTGTGATGACCTCTTATGAAGCCACCCGAAAGAATATGTTAGTAAAAAAGTCACAGTGTGTCTTCACAATTCAGTTTATTGAAGAGAAGGAAACTGGCACATCTTGTATATGTTGCTGCGAGTCTTCAAGTGGCACAAAACTCACTATCATAGGGACCAGTATAAAAGCAATACATCGTAAAAGTTCAGATATTTTTCAGTTCACCCACCTTTGGCAGGTGTTGCCATATTTTTGGACCCAGGTTGCACACAGCTCATTGTGTCTTCAATGTTTTTGGCACACATCACTGGGTTCTCTGGTAACATGTTTCTCAAATCTGAAAGAAAATCATTGTCTATATGATCCTTTGTTCTTTTTTAGGTAAAGAAGGCTTTCTTTGCCTTGGTTGCTAATGGAGTTCGAGCTGCCCCATTATGGGAAACCAAAAAACAAAGCTTTGTGGGTACGAAATCTTTGCTTTGATATATGCATGCACACAAATGCATACATTCTTGCATAAGAATATTTAGAATTGTAGATTTATGTAGATTCCTTAGTTAGACAATTATGAATTGGATACAGTTCTTTAATTTTTGCTTAATTTTCTTGAATTATTATTAAGTATGTGTCAGCGAGAGGCCTTATTTAAGGTTGGTACTGAACTAATTATAAGTTTTCTCATTAGGAATGTTAACCATCACAGACTTCATCATCATACTGCACAGATACTACAAATCACCATTGGTAAGGCATCACAGAAACTAAAATACAACCTTCTTATCTTCTGTTGGTCACTAAAGATCCTTCTCAGCATATTGCTCAGTGCTGATTTTACAGCTGATCGTAAGGGCATTACTGGATGTGACTTTCAAATGGAAGTGAAAGTGCTAAACCTGAACAACAAAAACAGCTGGTGTTTGCTCCTAAAAAATACAGACCAAGAGCTTGAGCTGTTGTGTGCAATTACGTTATTATCATGTTGACTTAGATTATTATGTAAATCGTGTTCTCTTTAATATTTGCCACAGGTTCAAATATATGAGCTGGAGGAACACAAAATTGAGACTTGGAGAGGTAAATATGATAAATTTTAAGTGCTTATCCTCATTATTATGTAACCATGTATAAAATCATTGCAGGAGCAGTACAAGTAAAAAAAAATTGACTTACCTTCATATTGTTCCAAACCCCTTTAGAGACAATTTAAAAATATTCATGAAGCTATTTTACTTATAACAGCAGTTTAAGCATCATTAGGTCATCCATTTAAAAAACTTTTTAAATCATTAAATATGACATGATTTTTGTAATTGACATCCATGTGGGTAATTAATGACAGAATGTTAATTACCAGGCAAACTGTATATTTAAGGTGACTTAAATATAGTATATATGTATACTTAAGATGACTGTTCCTGCCTCCTTTTAACAGAACTTTACTTGCAAGAAACTTTTAAACCTTTAGTCAACATATCCCCAGATGCAAGGTAAGACACTGAATGGTGAGAAGACTTGTGCTTTTGTAGACAACTTGCTGATGCATTTTTCTCTCCTTAGTTTCTGGGTACATCTTAAAACGAATTTACCAATTTTATCAAATGACTCAGCTTGAACATCTGTGTCATAATCACCTCAGCAGAGCTTCAGAACAGATTAATAGGCAACATGAGATGATCTTGTGATGTGCTGTATGTTTTCTAGTATATTCGATGCTGTTTACTCACTCATCAAAAATAAGATCCATCGTTTGCCAGTGATCGATCCTATCACAGGAAACGCACTCTATATCCTCACGCACAAGAGAATCCTCAAGTTTCTGCAGCTCTTTGTAAGTTTAATTGTTTAAAAGTTTATTGAAAGACCCAGACTTGAAATTTTCTTTCACATTTTCAGTAACTATCTGTTGAATGTTGCAAAATGAATTTCAGTTGTGATTGTTAGTTGTCACCAGAAGAAATTTTTACTGTAAATAAACTACATTCCTTATTAAAAGATTTGCACTTCTGTACCCTTATCGTATATGTTGTCATCTTATAGGTGTGTGAGATGCCCAAACCAGCCTTCATGAGCCAATCTCTAAAAGAACTGGGTATTGGAACATATAGCAACATTGCTTTCATTCACCCAGATACACCCATTATTAAAGCACTGGGCATCTTTGTAGAGAGGAGGGTTTCTGCCCTGCCTATGGTGGATGTTACAGGTAACAACATATATTCTTAACCTTTCTGTGAGTGTGTGGCCACTTGTGTTTTGTGTGGTGGTATAAATGCAGAAAGTTTAAGCACCAATGCAATGCTGAGTGTACTCAATATATTTTACAGACATGTATGTATTTTTGCAGGCCAAACTCAATTTAATCTATTATATCATTCAGTCACACTATAACTTTTCTTCTATTACAGGAAAGGTTGTGGACATTTACTCTAAATTTGATGTCATTGTAAGTTGTCATTTTAATTTACTTCTTAAGTCTTAATATTACAATAGCTTTTATCTCCAAGTGTACAGTACCAGTTTTGTTATGAACCATTTTGTGTTGCAGACATTAAGTTTAAAATTTACACGGTTAGAAAACCTGCAAATATCAGAGAATTATGTGATTATGAAGTTCTTACATTTTTATAGTGAAAATCAAATTTTCTAGTTTTGCTCTGCTCTTAGATATTTTATTGGCTAGACGTTGTTTATTGTAAGTATTGTGATATTGTGTTTGTACACTAGTAAGTACTATAAGTATCATAAAAATCCACCCAGCAATCTATAAAAATTAACTTATTCAGTAATTATAAACATTTTTTCAAAAGTACAACTATGGTATATGCAAACTAATTATAATGACTATGCTGTGCAATACAGCGAATAATATCTGATAACATGTATCACAACACATACCTTGTATTAAAACATTTATTTGTAAACGTTAATTCTAAATAAGATGTGTTTGGTAGTGTAGTGTATATAGTGTTCCCTTTCAGTCAGTCACGTTCGACGTTACGTCAACTGACTGACGTATGGGGTCTTGCTTGAGAGCCCTATCACCTTCGCGTAAGAAAAAACGCGTCAATGAGCATCGGCCCGAGAGGAGAGAGCCAATGAGCATTTGGGCAAAGCGAGCGCCGGCACTCGCTTTCATTCAGCTTATCTTCGCGGTGTTCGCCAGCATTCGCCAGCGATTCAGCGTTTACAAGGCGGATTCAGCAGTGTTTTCCGTTCCGGGTTCGGCGGATTATCTGTGTGTCTGGCGGACCGGAGCTCTGACAAACACATTCTCACAGAGAGTTATTTCCTCTAAAAAGAGCTCCACGGGCGGCGAGCGTCTTTTTAAATGCGGGTGCTTCCTGACGTCCTCTGATGGCCATGAACACTGTCCAACATGCCTGGGCTGCATGCTGAGTCGGCGTTCACGGTGGGTTCATGCTCTCACAGTGCCCATCTCGTAGCTACGGTCGTGGCTCTCTCTTGTAATAGAGGTGCACACAGAGGTGCAGAAGTCGTGGAAGGCACCTTTTTCTGCCTGAAGCTGCTTCCCCTTTGCTCTCACTACCCTTGATGGAGGGGCTGCCCAAATTGCGAAAATTGCCGCTACCTGGTGGGATTGATCGCGTCTCCCCTCCCGCTCCAGTAAGTCCACAGCGGCTCTCACTGCTAAGGCTTACCGTGCAGCGGGTCAGACAGACTCAGCCCTGCACGCCATGGCCATCCTGCAGGTACTCCAGGCCAGGGCGCTCCAGCAGGTCCACGAGGGTAGTTCCGAGCCAGGGTTGATGCAGGAACTAGGAGTGTGGGCGTTTTCCACAGGGACCCCATACGTCAGTCAGTTGACGTAACGTCGAACGTGACTGACTGAAAGGGAATGTCTGAAGGAGGCAACGGAGACGTTACGTTCCCCTGCCCCAGGCCTGACTCACCGCTGAATGGCCAGGACACATCTCGGCTCCTCAGCAAGAACCTGAATGAAAGCGAGCACCTGCCGGCCTTATACACCCGCTTCCGGGTGGCCGTGAGCCGGCACGCCCAAATGCTCATTGGCTCTCTCCTCTCGGGCCGATGCTCATTGGCGCGTTTTTTCTTACGCGAAGGTGATAGGGCCCTCAAGCAAGACCCCATACGTCAGTCATTTGACGTAACGTCTCCATTCCCTCCTTCAGGGAACGGGGGTTACATATGTAACCAAGACGTTTTGTGGCTCTGTGGAGCAGCTGCTATGCCGTTGGTCTGTGTTCATTAGTGTTGTGGGTGTGTGTAGAATCTGGCTGCTGAAAAAACCTACAATAACCTAGACATCACAGTGACCCAGGCTCTCCTGCACCGCTCGCAGTACTTTGAGGGGGTTATGAAGTGCCATCGGCATGAGACTCTGGAAACCATAGTGGACAGAATCGTCAAAGCCGAGGTGAGCGTTTCTCAATGCATGTGAGACAAACAGCCTATTTCTCTCTGGATTTCTTAAAATTTCCTGCTGTGCTTCCTATGAAAGTAAATATGTTTAAATATGTTTCCTGTTTGTTTATTTGCACTTCAAGACAAGTCCACATTATTGCCTCTAGCCATCAACAACATGCCACAAAGGGCTAGTTTACCCAAAAATGAAAATTTGGTCAATTTAGTTTCCCTCATGTCAATCCAAAGATTTTGTACTTTCTTTTTTGTTGAGGAAAAAAAATCAAAGAATATTAATCCTGCATTTGTTTTTCATGTTGTGATTGAATCTTGTCTGTCCTGCAGGTGCACAGGCTGGTAGTAGTGGATCAGAACTCCAGCATTGAAGGCATCATCTCTCTGTCTGATATTCTGCAGGCACTGGTACTCACACCCGCAGGTATAGACGCACAGAATTCCTAATTCCACCTTCCATTTCAATTTTCCTTCTCTCCTTTCCACTCCTCCCCGGATCCCAACTTTCTTCTTTCTGGACTTCCACCGCTTGAGTGTCCCTCTCTGACTTCCTGAACACAGGTACCATCCCAGCTGCTGTGTTCTGATTGATCATTGACTTATGATAGTGTTAGATGACATTTAATGTAGATGTGTATTACGAAACATTAGCTAATATATTAGTAGTGTGACCTGACAGAATGTGTCAATGACAAAGAATAAATACAAGACAGAAATATCTTTGTGATTGAACAGTAATTGGAGTATAACATGTACTCCCAGCGCCCTTGTGAATCATACTGGGAAAATTGCATGAAACGCTCTTCATTACTCACGCTGATTTTAATGTCTTGAGCTATAAGCAGTGTTGTTTGAAAGCAAAAATATGAACTTTAGATTGATTATTGTAACAAGGGTACCACAATCAGGGAAGACCAAAAAAAGTTTTTTCAAAACGTTTTATTCAATCCTGGAAAAGTCATCGAAAATTGAGTTCTGTAGTAATGTTTTGTAGGGAATACATATATAGTAAAATCAAAAAGTGTGAAAACCCTGTAATCAATGTAAAACTTATTTTATACTGATTTGCATAGTCGCAGATTTATTGATAAGTGTCCTCAACATAGATTTTCCCCCTTTGTTTCTGTGATGTAGTTAAAGAATGTGAGCTGAAAGAAGCTGATTAACTTAATTTTCTTCATTTTTTCACAGAAGGATGCAAGAGGGACATTGTGACAGGACTACAGGACAAATAACATTTTGCAGTGTAAGAGAAATACACTTTCCATTTGAAGAACCAACAGGTTTAGACAGTGTTTCTGAATCTGATTGAACACAGAGAACACCGCATGAAGCACCAAAAAGCACTATTGATCCTGATTTAATGGCAGGAAATTGTGCCCAAGCAAAATCCCATTTAAATTCACAGGCATTGAAATGAATGTGATCATAACGCACACAATATTTACGTTTATGCTGGGCCAGTTGTCAGAATCTGCCGCTATACTGTACATTGCTATAAATGCTGGCCATATTTGCCTGGTTGTGCTGCTGGTTTTGAAAGCCATCGTTGACAGTGCAAATTCAGACACAGGAAGGAAGTCTCCTTTTGTGTTCGAGCAGGGTCTGTGTTATATCATTGCACTGTAATCCACACTTAGAAACTTGCCTAAAACGAAGATTTAGCTGAGAATGTGATTGTATTGGTTAGCTAAGATTTGTAGACATGCAGGTTCTTGATTATTGTGCAATAGGCAGCAATTGCCATTGGTTTTGTTTGTAAAGAACTAGAGAACCTGTTAGCAGATGGTGCAAGAGTAGATCCTATAGACCTCTGCACATTTTATAAGGCATTCAAAGAAAATAAATATTTTGCATTAAGAAAATGAAGCTTATATTTAGGGCCATTATATTATAATTTGACCATTAAACTTCTTGTTGTTACTATAATAAGTCTGAATGTTTATTTTTTCACAATTCCCATCATTCTGAATGGTGATTTGCAATAGATTTTTGTTACTGTAATACAGTATTAAAAACTTCCAAAGACAGTACAACTAATACAACCATATTGTACAAACACTTTACAATGTAATATTTTCTGAGTTGTAATAAGCTCACTTTTCTTTATGCAAGATATTTTTGTCATTTTGGGGTGAAATGTTACCTAGATTACTATCAACATTGGCCTTTTTCTCCAATATTGTGTTAATTGTGCCTTTTTTACCCAAGTTGTTTATGGAAAACTGAATGTATTACTAAAGCGAGTGTATACACTGACTGTTGTGGCCTGTATTTTTACTGGAACAAAGAATGTGGTATGAAAAGAGACTATATATACAGAGCTTTATTTTTATATTCTGACATTCTGTGGTGTTGTGGTTGGTGTAGAAAAATGTGCACTACACATCTTATGCACTAAAAAAACGTGAATGTCAAAGCCTGCAGTTACCAATTGAAATTGCGCTTCTTTGCACCTCAGTTTATATGCTGAGCTACTGTAAATACTGTAAGTGCTCTGAAAACACATGCCTTATGTTTTACTGATATGGGTTAAAAAATCTATAAATTGTGACTATTTGATTGTTTTTAATTTTTCAGTTTATTATAACCGTTTTTCAGTGAAAGATAGGACTTTTAGGTCCAGAAAGAAATTGTTATGAAAGTACAGTTATGAAAACAGAAAATGACACTATTGTTTTAATTTTTTTTAAATATATTAATAATACATTAATATTTGTCTGAATTGTCTTTTTACGTTTTTACCATATTGTGATAATTCATTTTCCTTAGGCCAAATATATATTATTCTGCTCTTTAAGCAGATTTACATGTGTAATGAACCTACTAATTTGGTCACCAATTGTTTAATGGGGTGGTTATACTGTATAAGACACAGGACACAAATTGATGCAGGGGGATAGCACCCCTTGTTGAGAAAAATGGCAAAAGCATTCCCTCTGTAAAACCATCCAATAATTTACAAACTTTAATGGTGACAGACCTTTATCACACTTCCTACTTATGGTAAGTGGCAAGTTTTCGTCATTTTTCACGCTTTTCAAAATGGCAAAGGGAACGGTTCAAGTGCAGCTTTTGACATTCTTTCAAAAGAAAATGATATTTGATTATTGTTTAAAGACATTCCTCTGACAAAACATTATGTATGCGTATAGTATGCTCTATTGCGTTCCATTCAGAAGTGATCACCCTATTCTTTTCGTCTTTACCGTTCACACAGTGTCCTAACCAGACGCGATGCGATGACACGCAATAAAATATATTTTCCATGTTAAACAGGTTTTGTTTTAACCAACGGCGATGCAACGGCTGATAAATCATGTATGATTTGTATCATATTAAAAGAGTTTATTTTGAGCTGGTATATAATTGGTCTTTAAATGCCATAATGAAAGCAATAATGTTTAGTTTACCAATAGTTTAATGTATAGATATTAAAAATAATTTTAAGCAAATATTTTGTAACTGCCACCCACCCCACCAAAGGCATACTTGACCACACCATCCCCCTTAAAATTTGTAAAAAATTCGACCACTGCTATGGCACTCACTTTTTGTTTCTTCAAGTGCGTTATGCTACCTTTTTGTAAAGTGCTATCAATTTCATTTGTTACCAGCAATTTAAATTTACATTGTTTCAGATATAGGAGTGCCGCAAGGGGGTGCTTACCCCTGTAATATGACATCCTCATGCTGCAGTGTCTGTGAAACATGGTGAAATGTCTTTGCAAAAAGGTATGTGTTCTTGGCTGGCATAAGATATCTGCATGCATTTCACATAATTTGGTGCTATAATACAGGGGATGGCATGCAGGGGACAGCTTAAGCAGGGGACAGCTTAAACATTTAGTGGGATGAAGGGGTAAAAATGTGTCACACTCCGGGGCCTTGAAGTCAAGGGAACAAACATGCTTTTGGCTGTGGAATTTCCCATAAATTATTTTGACTGCTTTGTGAGCACAACTCAAAAAGTTGGAGGCCTCAAACATAGTTCCTTCAGATGTTTCTGTAGTGTCCCACGGGAAAATATGACAAATTACCATAATCAGTCATTTCATGGAGGCAAGGCCATCTTACATTGCTTTTATTAAATTCTAAATGGTTTGGCAGGAACAGAAGGGGTTTGATTGCTTATTCAGTAAGTTACTCAAGATTATACACAACAGCACGATGAGCACAGTTACTTTGTGTGTTGTAAATTGCTTTTACACTGGTTACTGGAGATGCTTTCCTCAAATTGTGAAGGTATAACAACACTGGAATACAGGATCATTCTGTAACAGATATAGTCTGTGTCACTTGTAAATTTTAGTGATGGGGAGTAGCTAACTACAAGTTTCAGCACTACTAACTTAACTACATTTATTCAGTAGCTTGACAGTAGCTTAATTACTTTTAAACAGTGTAGCTTTTCCAGTAGCTAATTACATTTTCCACCAAGTAGCAGTGTAGTGTGACCAAATGCTACATTTTATATTGTGTTTTGCTTTAAAGCAGTGCAGTGTCACTCTTCTTACTAGCTCACAAACTAAAATTGTGCATTACTGCCATGTATTGTTGTCACGCATCTTGTATGGAATTTTTTTATTTTGTGCCAATAAACATAAATGCAAACGTTGAAGAAACAAACATAAATAAAAAATGTAAAAGAGAAAAACAATTAAAACAAAATTAAAACAAATCTCAATGGTAAAAGTGTAGCATGGTTTTCAAACAAACTGTTTTTTTAACTGTTTTCCAATCTTCCTTATATGCAAATCATGGTTTATGATTTTTTTGTTTCTATTTTTCTGGAACTACACTTCAATGGAGAGGATTGTAGAGAACGATCTGGATGCGGTTATGAGTATATTGTTTTTTCTGTGTAGTAATTGCAAATTATTAAACAGAATTTCAGTTAGTAATTCACAGCCATTTCTCAATATGCGTTCTTGTCTGTACTTGTGTTCCTGCGGACTTGTGAAACATCAATAGTCACTGCCTAAGTACTATTCCAATTCAAAGTTCACATATAGCCAAGTTCACAATAAATTAAGCTGTTCTTCCTCCGCCCCTTTAAAGAAGGATGCATTGGGAGGTGACTTGAGTGGACTTGAGACAGCCTAGTATTCTAAAATGCATTTAGCCTCAGCTGTAACAGAGGGTTAAAACCCACATCAAGTTCAAAATACTACTGTTGTTGTGTCACAAAATGTAGCTTTACGAGTTGTTTAGGCAAGAATATGGTTGTTTAAACTTCAAATCTGTGGTTAACAGTGGTCGTGTTTATAAACACACATTTTCTCTGACACCATTCTTTGCGTTCCTGGAATTCAGACATCTGGCATCAGGCATCTGTGGTTTGGGTAGTTTCATACAACTATTCTTTGTAGATGAGGTCTCAGGAGCTTCTGTCACCCTCAGGTAAGTTCATATAATTCAGAAAATCAATAAAGTTCACATAATTCAGATAATCAATAAGAGTTTTATTCTTGTTAAGGTATAATGAGTTTCTTAACATGGAACTACACAAAATCCAATACACAAGACGAGTTATGATTAAGCTAAAGAGATCATTTTAGAAAAAAACAAGTCAATATGTATTAATGATATTAATGATCCAAATAAAGACATAACTGCTGCATACTGTACAGAAATGTATAGATTTTTTGATTATCTCAGTTGCATTATCTTACTTGAGGGTGATTTGAGTGTCCAACAGAAGGACCATGATGATGATGCTGTGTGACGCTTCTATGATATGTAATATGTAAACGTGATGTGTGGGCAGGGTTCATGGAATGGCACCAGCAATGCTAAATAACACTGAATTTACTTTTAATGAAGTTTTATTAACTAAGTTCGGGAGGAGCACGGTCATGTAATCCAACCAATCAGCACGCAACGATGCATATATATAGCCGTCCTTTACCTCCGTCACATGACAGTCTCGCAGCATCCCTCCACCACCCCATCACCTCACTCTTGGCTGGTATCTACCTCAGTCAAGGACGGGGGGAGTACTCTGGGTTCGGGCCAAATTCCGAGCTCGGAGCCCACCCACGGACAGCACGCCAAATACGCATCAGTGATAATTTGCGATTGAATGTTAGTGCGAACTCGTGAAACAATAATAATAATACCTGAAGACAGTAAGTTTAGTGTATGGAGAGTTCCTCCATTAGAAGCTCATATGGGGATTGTATGTATTTTGGGGGCGGGTTTTTTAGGTGTCATTGTGGAAAGACTATCTTTCCGTATTTAGGAGAAGCTACTTTTATCAATTCAATGTTTTTGGTATAGTATCTTTTTGCAACACAGTGCTGCAATCATGTGATTTATATTTATAGTTGTTTTTGGAATATTCTTGCAGAAATATGCTTGCAGAAATAACTACTTTGCAGTTAGATAAACTTTGTCAATGTCTATGTCAAGGTTCACCACAGTTGTTTTAAATATGGTCATTTTAGAGTTGTGAAAATTCATTATAGATATCAAGGTCCTGATAGTCATTTATTCTCTGAGGTACATTATATATACAGTATTTTAAATAAAAACAATACGTATAAAGTATTTATATATCCAGAAATGTGACAAATGCGCTGTAAGGTGGTGACCATGGAGTCTGAATTAAGGCTTTCTTAAGACTAAGTGTTGCTTTATTATGAGCAAGTGGTCATTGCTTCAGCACTGTATGCTTCATAAACGCGACTGATTATTTTGTCTTCATAGCTTTTCCAGTTAGTAAAATTATTAAACTTATAGAAGTTGGCATTATTCAGATAGTATTGATAATGAACATGGAAGACTTGTAGTAATAGTATACTGTTTCATAATTTTCCTGTTTTTCCTGTTTATGTTTTTTCACCTTATTTATTTTTCTTATTTCTTTTTTATTATTATTATTATTATTATTATTAGGGGTCAAGCCCAGAAGGGGGCTGCTTAATATCTAGTATCCTAGTATCTTAGTATCTTGTTATTATTTGGAGTTTCCCTGTAACACCATCAGTAGTCAGTTTTGACTCGTGTATATACTAGAATGAAAAGTCTAATGCCTTGGCTTATGACAATTTGAATGCGTCATTTTCTACTACGAAAATTGTACTAATTTGAATTGTTACTATTTTGAACTCCTGCTAAAAGTTTTGTTCATTTTGCACAAAATTAGGTATGTAGCATCTTGACACACTCTAGACAAAAATATTAAAAGCTTTTTGATCAACCTGATCGTTCTTGCATAATGCACAAACAAATTTGACTAAAAGCATGTAAAAATGGACGTAAGGCTGTATGTTTGCAACACTTTTGTGTATTGACTTGAAACTATATATGTCATCACAGGCATGACCTGAGGGTACAAACATGGTTTCATCACAGTGCCACCTACTGGTAGTAGGTATAATTTTAATAAATTTATCTATATGTATCCGTTATGTATCATATATTTTTCTCAAGTCAAAGGCAGCCCATAGAACAGTACGTAGGAAAGGTATGAAGTTTGGGTGTTGACCATTTTGAATTTTAATTAATGTTAATTGGTCAAATCGTTCTCATAATGTGTCAAAATAGAAATTTGGTAGCAGCGCCACCTAGTGGTCAAAAGTTACTGTTTTATTGTGTTGTAATGGATTTTGCTTTTCTTAGTCTCAATATCAGAGATGTCTACAAATATTTCCCTTGGTGCTGTTAATGAGCACAATAAGGGGAACAATAATTATTAAGGTACAATACCTAAACCAAAAAAGGATGTCAAAACAAGGGAGGCATGCTTTGAGATTTTCACTGAAGCTGTGTTTTTTCAAGGGTTAAATAAATGGTTCCCTTTCAGTCAGTCACGTTCGACGTTACGTCAACTGACTGACGTATGGGGTCTTGCTTGAGAGCCCTATCACCTTCGCGTAGTAAAAAATCGCGCCAATGAGCATCGGCCCGAGAGGAGAGAGCCAATGAGCATTTCACCCACATTTCACGCAAAAAGGAGTTTCCTTGCCCTCTGGGCCATGCTGGATGTCGCCCGCCTGTGAGCAGCATGTCTCCTCACTCCCGGGCTTCTCCATCGCAGCGGCAGGTGCGGGTGTGTCA
>JAZGTJ010005859.1:0-24691 GCA_036877575.1 Botia almorhae
CACTGTCTCTCTCACTGTCTCTCTCTCACTGTCTCTCTTTCTCTGTCTCTCTCTCTCACTGTCTCTCTTACTGTCTCTCTCTCTGTCTCTCTCTCACTGTTTCTCTCACTGTCTCTCTCTCTCTGTCTCTCTCTCACTGTCTCTCTCTCACTCTCTCTCTCTGTTTGGGGCTGATAATAAAGGTGTTTTGTGTGTGGACAGGACGCAGCCAGTGACCGTGTTTGCTGAGGAGGAAGATGAAGATGAGGAGGCCGACAAAGATCAGCCAGAATGGAAGAAACGCAAAATCTAAGGAGGATTTACTGCTCCAGTTTGACTCCAGAGTTTAGAGGAATTAAAATATGATGGAGCTGCTTCCATGTTTATTCTCCACAGTCTGTCAACTGTTGAACTTCAGACTGTAGTTTGTGTGTGTGTTTATAAGTCTGCGTATGAGTATGAGAACGGGAGCAGATTCCTTATTGCCAGATGTTGTTTTTTTTATTATTGTCCAGTTGTCAGTTGTGATTTTTGTCTTTTATATAAAAAATAAACAGTGTGGCCAGAGTTTCTTGGTGAAAGCTTGTGTTCTTTAAGCAAAATATAATATTTTAAATTCTTTCATGTGATGTTGGAGTTTATTTGAATGTGCTCTTCACCCACTGAATTCCTAAGAAACAATTAGCTGGTATTATTAGTATTTGGTAGTATCAACAGCATTCGGACTAACACAATGTTTTTTCCAGATATGTCGTCCACAGGCGATTGTAAACATCTTTTAGATCACTTGCATAAGCTGATATCTGTAGCTGGCAGTAGATTATAAAGATGATGATACTGTTTAAGAACGAGGCGGCCCTATGTGTGGATTATGTGTCATTACAACCCAGTGGAATTTACCCTCTGGCAAACCTAAAAACTGGAGATGTGATCCTGCAACGCTATCCGTTTCTCTCTGTTTAAGCCTTGAGCGCCCGGATCTCTCCTCAAGCGACTGGATTGTGTGTGTGATGGGATTTCCCAACATTTCTTGCATGTTATTGGATCGTAGAGTAAAAACCAAACCATAATCTAGAAGTGATTCTCTCTGGATATCAGTCAAGTGTCTCAGATCCCTGGTGCCGTCCAAACCCCAAAACCCTCACAGCAAATCACCATTCACTGCTCACCATGTAAGCAGCAGAAGCAGGTTATGAATGGTTAAGTAGCCGAGCTTATCTAATCCTACAGTCTGATCCGATGACACTATTCTGAGTGCTGATGTCAGGAGTGTCCAATACTCGCTGTGGTATGTTGGAATGCTGGAGTGGGTGATGTCACAACTCATCCATGCCGAGTTTGCTCATCTGCTGCTTTAGTTGTGAGGGACCGGGCGTGTCGTGAGCTCGGACCCCTGCCGAGGCCCTATAAGTCAACAGGGGCTGTCAGTGGATCGTATATCTGGAGCTTGTTTTCACGATGTGCTTAAAATGGCAGGCGGCAATGTTTTCCTGAGGGTGAGAATTGCTTCGTAAAAAGAGGCCAGCGGAGAGTAGCTGATGTGAATCTGGACAAAGCCGTCAGCCACAGGCTTATGTTGTGCTGGTTGTGCTTTCCTAGGCCATGTCTAATTGACACGATCTGTGTTTACTTTAAAAACAAAATGTGTTTATAAATATTGAGCAGATTTTGTTCATCCATCACAGCCTCGTTTTCATTTAAAAAGATTAAAAATGCATCTAGGCTGGCTAGGTTAGGCTAGGTTCATTTTCTCAATGAGCAGCGAAGGCTTTTCCTGGCAGTCATGCAGCGCTGCACTGGATCTGCGTTGTATTCTGGTCATTTGTAGGCTGAACGGAGAGCCGCTGTGGTTCTTCTCAGACCCTAGCACAGCCCCGTGGAAACATTTTCTCAGGGTGCCCAAATTTACTGCTCAGCGCGGCTTTACAACCAGCTTTTGTTTATGGTAGAATCCTGGGCTGACGTTCAGGAATGCATTACAGCCGACTGGACGATCTCGTCTCTGCAGTGGTTTCTACAGCTCTGTAATGTCTCAGCGCGACGCCTCAGAAACGATGATCTGCAATCTTTACAGAAGTCGCTTCACAGGGGTCTGACGTAAACATTCACAGAGCTCTAAAATCAACTGCGATAGCAATTCATTTTATTGTTATTTTATTATTGTAAACTTGTAGTATTTTTAAACACAATCTTTGGTCACTGGGTATAAGGACTAAATACTAAAATCGTATTGGAAAAGTGTTTGTTACATAAATTTTGGTTTGTAAATTGCATCTTTACTGTTGTTTATGCAAATATGCAAAAAATAATTTTCTTGTTCAGCTTGTTATATTAATAATTTTGCTGGGTTATATGCAAATCATAGTAATATTAATTCATGTTTAATTCAACGTTTGATTTTAGCAGTTCTAGTGAGTGGAGTCACCAGCTGGTGTTCTGCGTAAATCTGGTTTCTGAACCAGAACCAGGTAAGAACATCTGCTTTAGTTCAACGTCGCTTGATTTTGAAAATGCGCTCACACCCTGATGATTGACTCACGAGTGCACACAGAAACATGATAGAAACAAGTTTTATTCTGTAAAAAGTTACAAAATGAATATTGTACAAAAATAGAGTCTGTAGAGCTTTGGTTCAGTAACACAAAACAAGACGTAACATCTTGTAGGACCAACAAAACACTGCAGGACAGGAAGTGGTTTTCAGCAGACGTCTGAACTCTGTTTTCCCAAAGTTTTCTATCTAGGAATTCATCTGTAAGTTACAAGTTCAGGTCATGTACACTTAACAAACTGTCATACATCAGAGGACAGGCGTGTGTGTTTTGGCTTTTCCACACTGTAATGCAGACGTGTGTTAATCATAAGAGAGGGGCTGAAGAAGATGAGTTATGTTATGAGTGGAGGTAGCTGACGCTTTGCAGTGGTTTGGCCTAAATACTTTTAAAATCAGTGGATTTGTTCAGTATCACTGGGGATTACGGCTGCATTCTGTCCGTGTGTACATCCTGTGACTGATGATTGTAGATGTAATACACAGAAACATGAAGGTGTGTTTATCTCGGTTCTCTTGAGCTTTTGGATCTATATTTTCCCTTTGTATACTTGCATGAACCTGTTTCTAAGTGTGTGTGTGTGTGTGTGAGAGAGAGCGCTGAAATGTCACCAGCTCAGTCTAAAATCTCCAGGAAGGTCTTGTCTTGAATTGTTAAGAAGTTTACTTCAATGCAGTTAAAGAAGACAAAGCAGATTTCACGTAATTGGTCTTAAACGACGGGGAGTCTGGCGGGCCGCTGCAGTTTTACCGTTTCATTTGTACAGATTAATGGGTAAAATCTGTTCAGAGGGTCAGCGGGGCTTTCAAGACCTCAGAGAGAACTGTAGGCTGCCAGACACTCACCGACTGGTCAACCGCTAGAAAAAGCTCGAATGTAACATCATTTACTGTGTTTGTGCTTCAGCGCTCAGCGTTCCTCGATTTTATCTGGCACCGACTTCATTACAGTGAGACATAAACACACCGGGCCAGGCTGTATTTTAAAGAGATAATTGGAGACAAGCCATCTGAGGTCCAGTAACAACCACCAAAAACTGTCTGAGTAAACAACTGGTCTCTCCTAGGCCTTCACGAGGTTCGGTTTTAAATTGGTTTTAATGATTTGTTTGCACTGAATGGTGGAAAAAAAAGTTTAAAGGTTTAGCAAAACATCAGCCGTTTATTTTCTGGTGTATTAGTTGGTCCACTTGCTATGGAATAATTCTACCTGCTTATAATGGTACGTTTTGTTGTTGTTATAGAAACGGAGATGGAGCGTGTAGCTGTGAACTGGAGACTGACCATTCCCATCACCGAATGAGTCGGGGGGTGAGGGTGGGGGGTGGCATGTTATTATCTGCTTTTGTTTAAAGAAACACTTCAGCCAAAAATGAAAGTCTAGTCATTCTTCTGTGACATGAGGACATCTTACAGTGTCTGAGTGGAAAGTGATTCGTACTGCCAAGCTTCAAAAATGACAAAAAAATGATCCGTACGAGCCGGGTGCCATATTGTTTTTCTGAAGCCACACGACAGCTGAGGATGCAAAAAGGAAAAGAATGCTGCCATACTTCACTTGTAGCAGTTAGTCACCTGACATGCAAGAACCAATAACGACACACCTCACGAGAGATCTGGAAAGATTATGAGAGAATTTTTCAGGCCTGGCAGCAGAAATCACCCTCCACGTCACTGAGATTTTCTGTTTATTCTAGCTGTTTGTGAGAATCAACATGAGTTTGGAACAACATGAGGTCCTGTCAGTGTCATTTCTTGGGGCGAACCGGGTGACTTGGGGGCTTTAGAAACATATGCTCCAATTTGGCACCAACCAAGACAAAGAACCAAATAACTGTCTAAAATAAATAAGAAAAACAAACACTCTTATACAATGGATTGCAATAAATAACAATAACTTAATTAAATCTCAATAAATACATTTTCATATATACTATATATATATATATAGAGAGAGAGAGAGAGAGAGAGAGATAGCTTTCTGGATATTAAAGTTTAAAGTCTGTTGTTGTGGATCTGTCAGTCTGTCCACAGGGCTGTGAGGTGGTTGTTTATTCAGTATCAGTGTAAACCTGATAATCCACGGCGGCCCAGTCACATGACCAGCTCCAAAATATCTGTCGGTATAAAGACAATTTCAACATTTCAAGCCATACAATGTGGGAAATTCTTGTGGTTTGGTAAAACTTGAAGACAGAGCAGCTGAGAGATCTTCTGCTCCCTCGCTCGGCGGCTCACACGCATGCACACTTTCTAGCGGAATGTTTCTTGAGCGTGTGGTACTCTAAGCTGTCGTCCAGAAACGAGATGTCGTCGTCAAAAGCGATTGGCCGGCAGCAAGTCCTGGAGGGCGTGTCTTTATCCAGCTTCTTGTTGTGGGTGAGGTTGTTCAAGATCTTGTCGTAGTTGGTCTCGGAGTCATAGCAGGGCCCGCTGCAGTACCGAAATATCAGCTCCTCTTTGGTCCTGTAGCCCAGGCCCAGATCAGTCACGTTGAGATGGATCTCTTTCAGGAGACAGCCACGCCCTGGACCTTTGACCTTCTCGTCTCGACTTTCCTTCCCCCCTCGGCCTCCACCCCGCCCACGACTCCTCCTGTCGTTCCGGCCCCGAGCGCTCCTCTCGCTGTTTGTTGCTCCTCGTTGACGTGCTCTGTCCCTCTTGGCTTGCAAGGGCCCGTCTGACTCCAGGGACCGCCGCAGTCGACCAATAGTTGCTTCAATGAAGTCCATTACATCCTCAAACTGTTCCGGGTAAACACCGTTTACATCATCTATAATAAACAGAAGAACCATCAGCATACAAGCAGATTAGATTATAGTTGCTGCTTATTCATGTATATAAACCGTTTGTTTGCTTGTTTGTTGCTCTTGACGACTCAAATGACTCACTGGACACTGAACATGATGTCTGAATACAGGGATGGAAAATCTTATAGATTATGACAGTGATGTACAGCAGAATACACAAACACGCACACTGACGTCCTCTGAAACACAGGCAGGACAAAGCAGCAGGTCTTTGATCTCTGTATAATCCACCAGGATTTGATTATAGTCTGAAGACTGTGTCACACTTCCCAGAAAAGCTGCAAACGGCAGTGCTGTTCTGTATGTATATAATGTATATAATATATATATATATATATATGTAAATGTACTGGGACTGAAATGAAGATCATTTATACACATTGTTGTTGAATAATCTTGTGTATGTTGTTTTCATGTTTGTTTGTTTTTGTTGCATCACTGAATGTAATAAATGTCATCACTGTCTATATGAATTTATTAATCATATTTTATAAAAAATGAAATCAAACCTCCTAACGTCATCTTGAGAGATCTGTGTTCTGTTACACTCTGTTTCTGTCTGTGAGTGACGTTAGCAAATTTATGAAGGACAAGCAGCTACAGTATGTGAAATGCATTACAGTACAGTACAGTACAGTAAATGTGACTAAGCATGAAAATCATAGTTCATAGTCATCAAAAATCATACATACAAACGTCGCTTTCGTGAGTTTGGCCAGATTCCATCATATTAACTGTGAATCTAATCCCACCACATTTTAGTTTGGGAAACTGTTCTCACATCAACAGAGGGGGGTGTGATATCTCACAAAACTGAATTTGGTGAATCTGCAGTAAGGAGACTTTTCAGTACTGTTGTATACACACATGCACGTGTGTTTTACACTGGAGACCATATGGCAGGTGATGTTTGCACGAGCTCCAGCCACTGCAGGTGTGAAGAGACTCTGTTTCAGCCTTGTGTTGCGGTCAGTTGTGTAACTAGTAGCGGATCGGGTCAACAGTTGACAGATGAGCATATCAGATGAAACCAACAACAGAGGTTGTGTCTCAAAACCTAGTGAGCTGTCTACAGTACCTAGACTGTAGCATTTCTGGACATGAGCACTTTTAAACAAACAGAAGCAATCCAGTTGTTTGAAAAGATGCGTTTCTGAACGTTTCATCAACGGAACAATTGATCCAAGGTCCAACAGAACCAATTTGCATATAATAATCAGAAAATTGTTCCTTCTTGTTCTTTACATCGAACAAACAAAAAACTGTCATAGAATAATAATGAAACCACCAAATTGAAGATATCTTGTCTGAAAACAGCTCCTGTGATCTTATACAATACACACTGTTTTAAGGATGTTTAGATTTCCTGGAAAACAAGACAAATACAGATGAGGAAAATGTTTTTGGCAGTGTGAGGACCGTGTGTGTGTTTTCACTCACAGCAGATTTCATTCACATCACTAAACTCTGATTTCAGATAGTCAAGCTGCCATTTAGAAGACAACATACTGGAGTGACACCGATGAGCAGAGAGAGCGACCAAATCCCCAAGACACAAGACACTGAATGATTCAACATGTGTTTGTGTTCTCCAGCTAACATCATGTGTTCCTCACTAGAGTTTCTGCACGCCTGCCGTTATGCAAGAGAGCTTGTGCTGCAGGATTTCATTGTCTTCTGAAACAACTTCATGCATATTTTACAAGCCTATAGACCATATCAGCCACTTTAATGAAAACCATGTCACACGCAGGCACCAGTTTGATTTGTGGGGACGCACTAATTCTGGCAGTTCTCATAATGAAGGGAAGGTGAGACTGCGGCCAAACTCATCCTTCAAACACTTGTGTGTCATATCAAGGAAGTGTGTGATTTTACTGCTGTGTAAGACGAGGTCGTGCCGTTTGCTGTTAAATATTGTGAACAGCTCTCGCAGGTTCCTGAAGTGTTCTCGTACTGAACACGTGTTTATTTACCATCATTATCTGTTTGAGCTCACTGCGCGTGAGGTTTTGCTCTGCTAGACAACTACATTTAGAGATAAACAACACGAATTAAATCCCTTTTCAACTCAACAATCTCACTGTCACAATCCATCAGTTTATAAGAGATTTAAAACAATGTTTAAACCAGAATAAGTCAAATTCCACTCTCACTTTTGGATATTTATGCTGTTAATAACACGTCATGTTTGAGGGTAAGTTATGTGGTTAGCCAGTGGTTAAGGTCATGTTTCAGAAGAGACATTCAACATACTCTTCACCAGTATATGGTCAGATTTGTGCCTCTGTGTAACCAGCGCAGAAGCGCGTTGCACAACATGCAGCTATGCGAGTAATTGAAAACAGCTCAGAGAATTTCTTCAATTGCAGTTGCATTATATAGACTAAGAGCAGTCTGCAGTCATTGAGGCATGCAAATGAAGTAAACATCTTGTTTTTGCTCTCTGTTCTCTTTGGCACCAGAGCTGTTGGTGTCCTGCTGGAGCTGCATGACTTACATTGTTCCTCCATGGAGGCTTGTGTAAGGTCTGTGGCTTCAGGTGGAGAGTCTATGAGGGGGTCCAGAGCGGGGGTCTCCCCGCGCCGCTCAGGGGCGACGGATCTTTTGAATGGCTGCAGCTGGTGGAACAGGGGACGCGTGGACACGGAGCTCAGGAGCAACAAACACGTGGCTATAATGTCCCATAACTTCATTTTAGACCCAGTTCCTTTGAGGGAAGCTGCAACAGCAGAAAGGTAAAAGAGTGTCATTTGTGCACAACAGATGAGATTTTAACTGATACATGAATAAAGAACATTTAGTTTCTTAGTTCCGTTGAATGAATACGGTATTTATTTCACTTTTGGTTCTACTGAAGGTCTTCCAAGAATTAAACAGGAACTGAAGGGTCTGTATGTGGTGAGAAGTGCCGAATTAAACGTTCTGATTATGACTCTCCATGAAATGCAGCTCAGTCCTGCAGTTAATGCTCAACAGATTTCTGTCAATTCTACAGAGCAGAAAACATGTGTGTTTCTGCCAGAGATCCCCCATCTCCCCCCCCACACACACACACACACAATCCCTGCTGCAAATAAAACCCCTGGAAAGGCAAATAATATGAACCAATTTCATGAAAACAATCATCTTAAAATGGCTTTTAGCACATTTTCCTGCAGTATATGGCGCTCTGCTCTATATTCTTTTACTTATTTAATCATTTTTCTAAGTTTTTTATAAGTCATTTATATTGAGAGAGTTTGTGGTTTATTGGTTGGTGTAACATTATTTTGGCTATTTGGTGCGTCATTGTTTTTAATATTCATCGCAGTCTTGCCGTGTTTTTATTATGTTGACGGTGTTGGTTATTAAAATGATTCTGTTAAAATGCATTGTGTAATTTTTAAGTTACAGATTTTACAGCCGTGATGTTTCAAAAGACTCAGAAAACAATTATCCATCAAGAAGTTTATTTACTCTCCAAAGAACCCAATCTATAGGTTCTTTGGAGAACCTGAAAGGACTGACGAATATTTCTATGGAAGACTGTAAAGGAAAGTGAGCGATTCTTTGATGTCCAGTACATGCGGGCAGTATGGAAAACTCACCTTAGATGTGGTCCATGCAGACCAGCGCTTCAGAGAAAAGCCAAATGCCCAGAAAATCAGAAACCATTTACAGATCCAAAAGACGCGAGTGTCCGCAAGAATCCTCAGAAACACCCCAATCCTGTATCCATTCAAAACATGTTATCCACTAGATCCAAATGAAGCACACGCAGAAGTGTCCAGATCTTCAGTGTCCAACTGACGCGCCGCGCACTGTGCGCAACGCGCGATACCGTGATGCTGGTGCGCTGCGCGTCTGTCACGTGAAAGAAACCACCGCACGCAGCTGCGGAGCGTCAAATGAAGACATCAGGGACCCCAAATCCCAAGACGAACACGAGATCTGAATCCAAACTAACTGCGGTAGTTTCCCGTGTCCAAACGGCTCACCACAACGCGCCGCATTCTGACTCCAAAACGCACCGCACAGACGCGTGTGAACACAGGTGAATGTTCTTCAGTATCCACACAGATCAGGTGAGAATAAAACAAAGGTGTGGAGCAGCTGTTTTTTTGCTCAATACAACGGTGTCTGACCCACATGCGCGCCTGCTCAACGCGTTTGACGCTCGCACTGAGCTCTGAGCGCGTTTAAGTATGTTCACGGGTTCGAGCGCCCTGACGTCACTCCGGGTCCACCCTCATTTTTCTCATGCTCGCAGATCTGAATATCAGCAGCGCGAGATATCCATCAATCTATCATAATGTCCAGAGGTTGATGGAATGTTTTATTTGGACACTATATTTCATCTGATTGATCTGATGGATGTTGGTCCTGCCAACATCTGATTTGATACGACGCGCATAAATATGGTTATTATTTAGTATCAATGGAAAACTAGGCGCCACACTTGTTACTGTAGTAAATATTCATTTCTGAAAGTCATTTTTCAAAGTTTCTGAAAACTGTTCAGTGAAGAAATTCTAAACTCATGGCACACATTTTGACTCTAAACTGTCACAATGGACCAAGTAAGTAAACAGTAGTAAACAGTACTCATAGTTAAGCATTAATAAGTATTAACTAGGTTTTATCATATGACACCATTAACTATATTCTAGTACTTTTTCTACAGGTGAGTTTTGTTAGGCAGTAAGATTTCAGTATTGTGGTGTTTGTCAAAACATGCCCCATTCCAAACGATTCATGTATTATGCAAGATATATTACATACAGGCGTTGATTTAAAAAAACAATGCAAAGTCTGACAGCAGCCTGTTTAGACATTAAAACTCGTCTGGCGTTATAAATGAATCTCTCCAAACATCCTGCCTTGATCCTGATGTCACACAGACAGACGTGACCCTCGTGCGTGCGCGTGCGCGTGCGTGTGTGGTTCCATTAGAAGAAGTCTCAACTAAATAAACACAAATGTCTAAAGAAAAGATGATGTGTGTATGTGTTTAAACACATTTCTCAGTTCTTGTGATGAAACTTTATGATAAACGGCAAAAGTTGAACCAATTATTTCACTGGGTGTAAACACACACAGATATCTGCAGGTGAAACTTTCTGAAGATTCACTCCTGGAATGACTTCAGATTCTGTGTGCTGAAATACTCGCCCAGTTTCCATGTGTGTCGTGTGTTTAGAAACGGCTTCAGGATTGTTTGTGTGCTCTATTGTCACGAGTAAAACGCTGCTTTTCATCTTGATTTCCTGCAGAAATCTTTGTCCTATAAATCTGAAAGACCAAACCCTGAAACCTAACAGAGAAACACTGACAGACAGGACATGACATGTTTGCCTTTCAATAGGTATTAAGGTGAATATTGAGAACTTGGATGACTCTGCACTGCATGTTTTCTTCTAATGAGAGCTCAGAAATGCGACGTGTGTTTTTATGTGGTTCCTGTCAGAGGGTTTTGTCATAATGCTGTCAGAGAGCTTCTGTGTTCTCATGAATAAAACCCATCAGACTTCTAGCAGGATAAATATGGAATTCCAAAATGTTGCATAAGCACTTAGTGTTATAAAGAAGAGACAATGTAATGTTTTTTTTTTGTTATTGCATGTGAAGGAGGCAGGAAAACATTCAGCATATCTCTATAAGATTCTACAGAAGTCGTGGGAACTTTTTATTGAACAGCCTGACAGCATCTCGCTGTTTGTTTCTTTCTGTTTGTCTGTGTTTGATACATACAAATCTTATGGAACAATGTACATTGGCAGAGCAAACCTCATAAGCGTAATATTGTGTGTGAGATGTCAGAGGATATTCAGCCCGATTATTAGTGTGATACTGCTCAGATATCACATCAAGAAAATAAATTAAAAAACACTTTGAGAAACATTTACCTTTCAGACAACCGGTCTGAAAGAATTGTTTGCATTTTTGCATTGTTTGTCTGTATGTCTGAAACAGCAGCTCCTATGTTCTTCAGCTGTGACACACTGATAGTGAAGTCTGATCTCTCGCTCAGATATGTGAGTGTGGTTATATATAAGTCATGTTGTCATAATTGGCTGTAGGCCCAGATCTGCTGCTTTAGGTGTTCCAGGCAGGAATCAACCATCCTTCATGTGTCTTCTCTCTGTGCACGCCCACGTTTGAGCGACACATCTACTCGTGCTCCTGCTGTATTCACTCTCAGAGAGACAAGTCTCATCAGCACATCCTCACCATCAAACACGGCCCGTTTCCCAGATGCTGCGTGTGTGCACATGTGCATTTGTGCATGAATCATGCATTAGTGACAATAAAAAACAACTAGATCTAGAACTTCAGAAATGCATTTACTAAATGCACTAAGTGTAATTTAAATGCACTAGTTTGCAAAACATGAATTGGAGTCTCCTGTGTGCTGCTATGTATTCAGACGTCTGCCTGTGCAGAGTGTTTCAAATCGGCCTCCTGTAGATTTACATTTCAGTGATGATCTGTCTATGTGAACAGTAGACAACGAGGCAGCTCAGTAGGTTATGAAACAGAGCCACAATTTATTATGACTGTCAAACACTTTAATGACAGTGTGGAAAATATGCCTGAGCAATCAGAGATGTTTGGATGAAACAGTCAGTGTGATTGAATTACGGGCGTACAGTACAGTGCAGTACAGGTGCAGGGAACTGAGACAGAAGTGCTGTAGTGTGAAGATATCACTCAGATGACCGTATCACAAATGGGTGTTTCCCTGATTCAGAAGAGCTGTCCTCAACACATCTACATACAGTAAACAGCTAGATGCTATTATGAAGTGATAATAATAAATGATTGTGTGTTATCACACTTTCCTGACTGAGACTCGGATAGGAAACATGAAATTGGTTTGTGTGTATTTGTTAGATTTTTTGCGAATGTAAATGGAACAGTATTTACTGTCTGGTGTTTGGCAGGGAGTCATGTGACCTTTATTCTGATTTGCAGTTAGTGTGTGACTGCAGGTCGTTTGATGTCTCTGCTGATGTGGCGTCCAGTAATGACTGTGGGATGTTTGGCAGCAGCTCTCAGCTGTGATATGAGCTGAGGAACACTGATTCTCTACTGGTGTGTCACCACCCACAAACGGGTCACAGGTCTGTTCTGATACAATAATGACAAATGTGTTTAAATGTCTTGAATTTAGCATGTATATCATTCGTATTCTTCATATTTCAAACAGAAGAAATCACTGCTCGTGATTTTAAGCATTGTCATCCTCCAGGAAGAGGATTTTAGTTTAAACCCTTTTATATTAAACCTTTTATATACTATTTTTTTACATTTTCAAATATAAATGGTGCTCATCTGTGCAAAACCATGATGTCAGCCTGTCATGTGGTTGTCAAGGTGTTCTGGGTGGTTGTTAGGGTGCTGTTTATAGGCACATAGCTACTGTAAACACATTTTCACACAGAATTTATCTGTTCTATTTATAATCCTGTTCGAATCTTGCTTCACAGATATCTTGTGTTAGGGAAGTTTCAGACCGCCTCTGACCGCCAAACTAGTTTATATCAGTGTTGAAGCAGCTTTGAGTCAACGTCCACGCTGTCAGAATCTCAGCTCTGCTGCTCTGGGTGTGTTCGTTTGAGGTGATAAATGCAGATAAGGAATAAATAAAGTTAAGGGGCAAAGATACTGTATGTTTGGACTTTCATCACCATGGAAGGATGAAGGAGTTCTGGATTGTGTATCAAAGCAATGACCAGTCTGTTTATACCCCAGCAGTTCAACAGCCAATCCAGTGCTGAGAAAGGCATCATGTGACTTCTCTAGCCTTGACTAAAGAGGTTAAGGTAAAATTTTATACTGTGGAAAATGTCATTACTCAGAGCTTCTGTCATACCTCAGCAGATTAACTGGAGTTCTGTTTTAGTTCTATTTTATGATTCTTTGAAATATTCACTCAGTTTTAAATGTTTCATCTGAATGTGCAGAGGAGAATAAACGTTTAAACAAACAAGACGAATATTGAAGAGCTTCAAATGATGTGGATGGCATAGATCAGATTTATTATTTTTAGTAATCTTAGGAGAAATGAAACTCAGTGAGCTTTGAATGAGCAATAACATTTTCCTCTGGAAGACACACTTACATCACTTACTGGTATTCAACCCTGTTTTTATTACACAAGATATTTAAGACATTGTATTTGATGGGTTACTTGCACCATTGAAGGTCTCTTCACACATTTATGGAAGGAAAGTTGACCCATGACATCATCCCTCTGAGTTCAGGATGTGACAGTTCTGCTAAGCGATCCAGAAGCTCTGAGATTGTGGATCTCCAGCCGATCTGGGAATAATGCAGGGAATGCGAGGGGCTGTTTGATTCCTGTCGGTGAGTTTGAATGAGACAGACGTGCTGTGGTCAGCTAAGTGCTTGTATCAGGCTCTGTGCCGTCAGTGTAAGCTCATCATTCTTCTGCCACTCTCTGCGGTCGGACCTGATTGTGTTCGCAGTCATTTCTCAATCCAGCACACATGCACTGACCGCATGGCTCTGCTGTGTTAGGTACCTGTGATCTCTGAGCACCTGCTGCTGGTTCTGTCTGCTCCCTCGGGGCGTGTTGGGCTCTCCAGAAGAACATGTGCTGTCAAAGATTTGTTACTGTTACTGCTTTAGTGTTAAAAATCTGAGCAGGTCAGAACATTTGTCAAGCTCTCTCAGAACAGCCATATTTTGTGTGAAATATATTTAATATTAATTTCTTTTTACAAAATTGATGTATCAAACTTCACCCTCACATCTGTATTGAGTCTCATACAGCTCACATCTGTGCTGATATTCAGTATAAAAGCACTCTTGCTTGTGAAACGTGTGCACAGCCCATGAGCCCAGTTTGGAGACTCATGTTGGTCTCATGTTGTTGTTTTCATTTGTCCTTGGTTTCTCATGGGCTATTGATTTCCGGAGGCTGGGACGCGCTGCTATTTTGATGTTAACCTCTAACATTCAGCACGGCTCGCCGGCATGCTAAAAGTGTGGAGTGCATGAGCTTAGTCTTAACTTACATGTAACAAGGTTGCTCTAATTGAAGCAGGAAGTGCTGGAGATGTTTAGCAGCGAAGCGGGTTGAGGATCCAGGAATGGATCTGAGCGCTGGATCCTGTTTCTGGGGCGAGGATGGGCTGAAGGGGGCAGGGACGTGTGCATCCGATCTCCACGCACAGAGAGTTGGCAGCACCTGCAGACCAGAGGATCAAAGGAGCTGCAGTTAATCCACCGGCTGGATCTGTGTCACTCTATCTTGTGAGGATATTATGTGACTCTCGGTAGCAGCTGCTCTGATGGACACCAGTGGATCAGGTTTGGCTGTAAGGTGCTCTCAAAAATCATGCTGCCGTGTTCATGCTTCTCAAGGTCAGAAAGATGTTCTAGTTGGACCTGAATGTGACATGTAAAGAGGCCAACAAATGTCCAGTAATGAGATTTAGAAATGTAATGATCTTCCTGTCTACTTACTTCTCACCCCCCCCATGAGCTTTGGCTTTGTGTGATGTTAGTGTAGTGCTGCTTCCTAAACAATGAGTCTCACTCATATTACCTTTAGGAGCTGAAACCAGTTAACACAATCCCAATCTTACAGTGATCTGAAAGTCTAAAATCTTACGTTATCAAAAAGGTTCTTGCAGTAATGTTTGATGTTACATGTCATATGTATCAAAAACGCTATTCTGAAGTTGTTAGTTTTAAAAAGTTACAAAATTAAAAACTGTTTGAATCACATTCCTATAACCAAACAATAATGTTAATACAGCCTTTTAAAATCGGATCGATTTAAAAGTTTCTTGAACATTCAAAATAACATTTGTAACATTTGTATTACTTAATGGAGACATTAGGGCAACTCTTACAATCTAAAATTGTTGTCTGAATATAGAGCTGAATATAAATCATAAAGCAGGTCAGGTTCTGTGGTATTATGTGTATAATGTTTCTGTTACATGGACTACAGTAGATGACACATTGTGTGAAGATGCAGTAAATTACTGCTGTTCTCCTGCTGGCGTGTCCGTCTGAGTTTCTACCATATAAATCAAGCAAGCAGCTTGAAAGCAGCTTGAGACACACACAGATTGGTGTGGCTTGTAATGAAACTCAGCTTCTTTTTCTGCAGCGCTTTGGCTCGCTGACAGTGTTCTGGAAACGATCAGTTACATTAATGTTATTCAACCTCTTCAAAAACAATGAACAGTCATTTTTTATAATGACAATTACATAATGTAGAAATAGCTGAGAAATTACACTGGATATGAGCTGTGTGTTACTGTCTGAATAACGCAGGCTGCAGGAGAAGTTCATAATTACAGTGGTGGTTTTTTTGCAAGAAAGGAAAGTTGTGGAATGTGTCTCATCCAGCTGATGTCCTCTGTGAGGGGCTGATGTGATTCACAGAAGGTTCTAGATGACATTTAGTGTTGTTAGTAAATGAAAATGTAACTCAGAAGGTCAGAGGAAGTGAAGAATCGGCTGGTTGTCATCTTGGCTCTGTTCCCGCAGGACTCGTACTGCACTGCTGCGAAGGATCAGGAATGTTTCGGGACTATTTAAAGACGAATCAGAGCTGGATCACTGCCACACTGCTTCTGACCTGACCAGAGAAGCTGTGTGTGTGGCGCACCTCACCTCCTCAATCCTCTCAGATCTGTGTGTGACTAAACATTTACACACACAAATGCAGCACATTAAGTATATGAATTGGCATGGGGGCATTTTAAACGTCAGTCTTGTGACACCAGGGTGTTGTGAGTGGTTGTTAGGGTGTTGCTATGCAGTTATTCAGATTTTCCAATGGATGTTCATTAGCTGGATTAGCTGGATAGTATTACAGGGCATCAGTATTTTGATAGCATATCTAGTTGGATACCATCGTTTCCATGGTAACATACTGTAAGCAATACTGTAAACAATAGTGTGAGATAATCACAGTTTACTTGTTTTATGATTGCTTTAGGGGCATTTTCCACCTGTTTTGTTTGAGGGGGACCAGTGGTGGTTCTGACCCACTTACAGAACTAGACAACGTAAGACAAAACTACACAACTGTGATTTATGATTAAGGCTTTATCATTCTTTATTTACTGTTTGTTTAGTCTACTTATATGGGAAATTGAATCACGTGTTAAATACAAAATCGATCATATTTATTTTGGTAATCATGTTCTTATTAAAGACTCATCAGTAATATTGAATTTCTGTTAGAAAAGTGTTCATCTTATTTGCTACCCTTAACTGCATTCACTGAAATTTCTATTTCTATAATGTCATAATTAATTGCATGACATATTTTGGTCATGCCTTATATTGGTCATTATTCATCCTGTACTCTAGGTGTCACTGTCTGCTTTACTGAATGAGTGTCCCACGTCAGTCAAACGCTAATGCTGTAGAGTTTATTTATCAGGATCTGAAATATACACACTGATGCAGGCAGTTATATTCACAACGCACATGTAACTGTACATATATGAACCCGGGCAGTGTTGTGTGTTTGCACGTGTGCAGTCCACCTGTTTATCCAGTCTTTGAAACACACTCTTATCATGTTACTAACACATGCTGTCATATACTGTGTGCTCAGACAACATCTTTCAGAGTACGAGATGCAGTTTTCCCTCACAGCTGCTGGGAATGTCTGTGAGCAGCTGATAAAACGAGAGGAGAGCCACTCATGACCTGTCCTCACTCTCAGAGCCATTGTAGACATTATACTGAGTAACAACTGGACACAAACGCTGCGCAACATGTTGTCTTCTCTCTCCTGTTGTTACTTCATTTAGAAAGACTTGAAGAGTTTCTGTCCGTCGAAATGAAGACAGTAACATTATTTTGCATCTGTTGTTCAGGGTTCTGGCGTCGCTGTCACCTGCAGGTGAGTGTTGTGTTGACAGACGGCTTCAGTCTCTCTGAGGAAACTCAAGAGAACCTCAATCGTTTTTACACTTCACTTAAAGAACTGAAGGGACACAGAAGATGTGGGCGAGAATAGAAGAAAGAGAGAGAGAAACCTGAAATGGGAGAATTGCTTTAAAGAAAGACCAGCGTTTTTAACAGAAGATGAGACTCAACATGGACGCCTGAGGGGAGAAACACACAATAAAGAGTCACAGAGCACAAGAAGATGAAGATGGGCTGGATGGTGACACATGTCCCAGCTGGACGCTTGTGTTTTTTTCTCTTTGGTGTGTTATCAGGTTACAGGCGCTGGGTGACAGTATTGTACTGTATGTGGGCGAGAAGATGAAAGATTTAAAGCAAATGAAGATCATTTTCGACCTTTTGAAGGCAGATAGAAAATAGTTTTATGATATTGATGGATAGTTTTAAGGTAAAGATAAAGGTTATCAGGTAACATCTGCTTCACTGAGACATGTGAAAGAGTTTCTCTAGAGAAATTTCACTACATCAGAAAATAAACATGATATTGACCTTTATTTTATTTATGAATCTTGTCTAATGAAAATTGTATTTAATTTAATATATAAAGTATAAAATTGTATTGTTTTAAACGTAACAGAGGTAAACCCAGTAACAACTGTCACAAGACATAAATGTAACACATGTCTGTAGAAAACAGTATCTGTGTACAAAACATACCGTCATCGTGCACAAGTCTGCATTAAAAATCAGAGCTGATGTTGTGTTTTACAACCGCACTGAGAGCTTTAATACGGTACTGTACGGTAATCTTTTCTTGTTTTTTTGTGTCCACTTTAGCAGAGGGATTTAATAGATGCTTACAGCTTAACAGGGGAAGTAAACACGCAAACACACACACACACACACACACACACACACACACACACACTCACTGTGTTCTGTTGCCAGTGCAGAACGGTGAGTCCAGGTGTTGAAGCCAAGCTCCAGGATGCTTCAAACACACAAACACACAAACACACACACACACACATACAGCTGTGGTAAATTACTTGAGACCACCAACACACACACATGTGCAGTTGTTTCTATGTGTCCACATGATGGCGATGAGAAGCAGTTCAGAAAATCAGGAATTCAGTCCAAAATCTATTGAGCCCTCTCTGTAGACGTTCTAAATGAAATGGATGCTTATTCAGTAAGTGACAAGTGATAATTTTGTGCTTGGTTCAAACAGTGCTCTTGATATGAAGCACACAGGAGACTTCACAGAGTGTTGAAACAGAGACCATGAGAAGATCAGAAGAGCCAATAATCATATTTAGTTTGGCAGTGAACATTCACATTGTGCTGGAGTTTAGAAGGAAGATTTAATCTGATATCAGAAACTTCAGTTACGTTATATTTCATTTGACTTAAGCAGTGTAATAGCCATAGGGACATTTCTGCCTGCGTGTGTGTGTTTGTCAGGTGACCTCTGGGTTCATGTGAAAGTCAGGGTTCGTTGAGGGTCATGTCTAGGGTTGATGTTTGGGTAAGAGTCGTGGAATGTTTTGGAGTCGCCCCGAGCTCAGAGTACAAAAGTTCAAGATCCTAAATATGTCATTCATATAGTTAAAACAGTAAAGCTGTGTGTGCAATCTGAGACTGATATCTCCAGTTCTACTGCTGTGAATACCACAGAGAGCTCAAAATACACCAGAAGACCTACACACACACTGCTCAACAGAAACAATAACACTCATCAGTGATGTTAGGAGACCACTAGATGTCTCTCTCTGTCCTGCATACTACAGAGCTGTCCAAACATTCACAAACATTCTGTCTTATGTCAGGATTTCGCATCCTCATATTATTGTGTAATGAGTTTTACTATATATTAAAGTAGACATGTTTTATAGATTAGATTTTTTATAGGCATTAATTATAAATTAAATGTGTTTCAATTGCACTTTTCATATTGAAAAGTTTTATTTGTTTTATTGTTTCAAAGCAGCTTTACTAAGAATCAGTAAGTGAGAAAAAAATCACATTTTTACTTTACTTTGTTTGGATACATGAAATAAAATGCTAATAAGGTAATTGTAGTTAACTGGCCTCCACTTGATGGAGAAATGTGAGGCGTTTAGGAACATCTGCCTTTATTTTGTTGTTAAGTATTTCCTAAAAATAGACTCTTACTTGGCCACAACATGGCTGTTTTGTTCTGAAGCATATTCTGCGTAACTGTAATCTGTGTGTGGCTCTGGTTCAGGTCTCGAGTAATTAGTTCAGGATAGATTAGTGTTTGTTCTGGGTTTGTTTCATGTATCTCTAATGAGGCTTTGGCCGCGTTCTTAAATAATGAAGTGAATCATCAAACATAAACACAGATGGTCTGTCCACATTCAGGTGCAATCCACTGAGTGGCTTCACTTTTACTCTCTGTTGTTTTGCAACAGTTACTGCCAAAGAAAACAATGGAATTACTCAAGAAAAACAGAATCGTAATGATTATTGTCTCGCTGGTTAAACTCAAGACACTTTAATAGACTGCAGGTCAGAACAGCAGCTGACCTTAAATCCCGTTATTTAGAGTTCACAATAAAGTCAGGTTGAAAGAATTTGTATTGACAGAACTGAGATGCAGTACCAGAAATCTCAGTTCCTATGCAATTTCACGCACAGAACCTGTTCAGAACCTGTTCAGATGGTACAGTACAGAACCTGAAGAACCTCTTCAGAACCAGATATTCTCAATTTGTCATATGGAAGGTTGATATTAATTAAAATATTTTTAGACAATTATTAACACAATTATGTCTGTGTTACTGTATTTTGCAGACGGGCACAATAAGGTAGTGATGATGAATCAGGTCTTCTGGAGTCGTGAAGCAGATTTCTGTGAGATTAAACAGATTAAAATGATGTTTTTCAAATCTGTTGTCTTGTTTATTGGCTGTGGATGAGAACTTTCCAGAAGTGATATGTAGAAATTTTAAGGTCACGTGAATTATTGACTTTACTCTGTTCCTCAGGGCTTGTATTTTCAGATCATGTTTCACACGCTGTTGTATGTTGTCGGCTCACCGGCTGTTTGCTGGTAACCGCAGTTTCCATGGTTGCATTCAGAGTCTGTCCGTCAACAAGAAGGTGATTGACATGAGGTTGTGGGCCTGGGGTCACACCCTCAGTGGGGCAGATGTAGGTGAGTCACAGAATGCATGTTGTCACCTTTCACCTCTCACCTCTGCCCCCTGCAGGCCAAATGACTCATGTTACTTTGATTTAGAGGAAACCAGCACTTTTGCTGGAACAGAAAATGAGAATACTGCCTACTTCACAGTATATACTATATAAAACACAGTATGTGAAAACAGTATGCAGTGTGCAACAGTAAACATTTAAAACTTCACCATTCAATAATTTCTGTTAAATTATATTAAATAATGGAATGGGTCTGATCAGTTAATCAGTTAAAGATCAATCGATTGCAGTCACCTCTAGTTCATTCATCACACTGCAGGTAAAAGATGGGTGCATTGCATTGTGGGATACAGAATTTCACACTGTGTGCTCTGTATGCTGCACACTACATATTTTATTAATACTGCAGTAACAGTTTGAGTACAGTATTACCATGTTCCAAACATACAGTACTCACGGGTTACAAGTCCAACCAAATAGTATCTGATAGGTTTTAATGTATTTATTGATGTTGTTTATTGGCTCACAGTACAGTAGAAACACATGGGCTATGAGTTCAATCTAGCTGTTTAATTAGTATTGTTAATGTTTTAATTGTTAAAAAGAATGTTTTGATGAGGTCATTTGTGAAAACTGGGGTTGTGTGTTACACATTGAAGCGGATACATTCGCATGTTTGTGTACTTTTGTGTACACAGGTCTGTTCAGTCAGAACAGTTTTCAAACACACATCATAAATGTATTATTATATTTCAGTCTGAGTTCTTTATGTTCATCAGCGATCAGTTTGATTTACAGGATTCTTACCCATAATCCCCTTCTTCAGCGCCCTGCTGTCATGATCTTGTACTAGTTTCATTTTCATTGATTCTAATGTTGTGCAAATGTTTCCATCTAGTGTCACAAGACTGAAATTACACCTCTAGCATCCGCAATCTGATTTAAATGCCTTTAAAATTAAAAATAAATTATATCATTATTCTTTCTTAAATTTCTTTACATGATTATTAAATTTAATAACTTATTTATATAATATAATACATGTATGTAGTAATAATTTTATGTAAATTATTTACATTTAATTAATTAAATATAAATTATAACATTCTTTGTCATGGACCCAGAACATATTTGTACATTTAAACCAAAGATTTAAAGTCTGAATGTTACTGAATTGCATGTGTAGAAATATCCTAAACAAACGGTGCAGTGAATAAGGATCTTGATGTGTGTAAATCCGCATGTCTACACCCTTCATGTTCCAGTTCAAAAATAAATGTTGCATTGTGCTGTTGTTTTCTTGTGTTTACTGGAAGTAAATAGACACTGTTATTTACTGTACTTCTGCTGTCTCATCAGGTTATTAAAGACAGACGGATGTTGACAGTTTTAGAGGCTCATGTGAGAGCTTGTCACATCCTTGAGTTGCTTACAGCTGAATCTACCTGCGGCTGTCAGCAGCACCTGAAATCTCTCAGAATCACACACCCAGACTGCTGCTGTGCCCAAATGAGTGTTTGGGACATTTGGGAAGTGTGTGTGATTGTTATGAAAGTTTGTCTCAGATGTGCTGAGTAGCCACAGTGAGACGTGTTTGCTCTCTCAATCTTTCTCTGTTTCTGCTGGAAGGAGTTTAAATACAGCACATGCTCTCACAGGAAAAGCCCTCAGGTCAGTGTGTGATACTGCTAGCTTGTAAAACTCTTCAGTCATGCACACAATCTTAAAATGAACAGACAGATGTTTCATTCAGCACAACTGCTGATGTTTAACAGAAGGACAGAATGGCTTGTTTACTGTGACTTTCCAGGAATTTCTGGAGATGTCTTGCAGACACATTTTATCCTAAACATGAAGACACGAGTCTATGATTGTTTTACACAAATAAAATCTCACCAGCAGTTCTTACACTGGATTAAAATCACATTGAGGTGTGTCGATCGACCAGCTGTTTACTGACTGGGTGTTTATTCTCTCTCTCTCTCTCTTGATTCTGCTTGATTGTCAGTGTAGATTCTGAGTGACACTGACTGGTCTGTGCATCAGCTGCTGCTCATGTTGTGTTCTGTACATAGAGTCTGTAATATTAATAGTATTGTGTGATTATATTTAGCGTGATTATGAAATGTTTTTAATATCCACACTCTCTTTGTGTTGATTAGTGACAAATTTTCATGACAAAAACATCAATGCTGTGAAATGAACTAATTATTTCTTTATCAAATAGAACAGAATTCTCCTGACAGCTCAGTAATCGACTCAAAGATGAGACGCTCACCAGTGAATCAATGCAGAGCGACAGTGTTTTCTCACTGAGCACTCAGCTGAAGAAGACAGACATCCATCAGTGAACATCAAAACATCATCTTTACCTCTAGTGAGTCATGTGACTGATGAGCAGTCATGAGTACATTACTGTAGACACGACTAGTCAATGAAAACAAGATGTTTACATGAGCTGAAGGAAATGTGAGTTACTTGCCTGTCTCTGTGCTGAGATGTTGTGTGTGGTTGCTAGGGCATCACTGTATGGTTGCTAGGGTGTTTTGGGAGACTCAAGTCTTAAAAGCTCCACCTGAAGTCTCTCTGATGTTCTGCTGTCTGTCTCTCCTTCAGTGTGAGTCTGTAGAATTCATTCATCTGTTGTATAATCCACAGGATGAAAATGATGTTTCAGTAACGGCATGCGTCTCCTCAACATGACGCAGGATTTGAGGTCTGCCGAGTTACTTGTCAAATTTAATTTTAATTGTCAAAAGGTTAAAACTTTAACTAAATGTCTGAGATTTTGCAGCAGTTACAGTGATGTTAAAGTGATTTTTGATAGACTGTGACAGATTTCTGTGGTAAGTCTCAGACCAGCGAGAGGTTTGCTGATGTCAGAGAGGGTGAGAGGAACACAAGCTCTCTGATCATCAGTGAGACGGAACAGACACACGCTCATCACAGCTGAACTCTCTCCTGACGTCTGACAAACTCTGGATGTTCTTTATGAGCTGATCAGAAGAGTCTTACGCTGCTGGTGAGTAACTTTGTGATTTATCAGTTTTTGTCACTTAACCATGACAAGTGGACGCAGCTGTAATTTACACTATGTTATGTTTCTGTGATATTCTGTGATATCATTATATTGTTCTATGTGTTCAACTTCTTAATCGACTGTATAAAATAGTTTTTGTCACAAATGCATATTAATATTTGTAAGTTACTCAACTGAATATTTAAAGCATTTCATGTTTTTTTATTACATCAGTGTTTGTGTTCTGAGAGAAACAAAATGTGTTTTGAGTTTCTGAGACGAGTAAGTCAGGAAAATCTGCTGGCGTGTGTTCAACATGACCTGAAACCTGAAATGTCCTCTGAACATCCAAACAAACAACAGCAGACTTTCACAAACACAGATCACAGATCAGTGAGATCACTGATGTGACTGTAGAAATTAAACATGTGATTTGCAAATGGGCAGAAAAGCAGATTCACAGCTCGGTCTCTGAGGAATGAGCCGGTTTCCAGGAAAACAACCCTGGAGTGTTAAAATGAGTCGATGCTCAGAAGGTGAAGCATATTAAATTCATAAAGTATCATAGTAATATTTACATTTTATATAAGCCTTTGTTTTCACTTGTTTTTTATGTAATGATTAGTGATGTTTGATAAGGTGAGCGTCACTGATAAATTGCAAATAAGGTTTGTGATTTGAACTGACCCAAAGTTTAATAAAACAGTCACACAGGTTTACATCAAAGTACAAACTGGGAGAGTCAGATCTAGTTTTTAGTTATGTGATTTAATTTTAGAGGTAAATTTAGTCTGCATTGTATTTCAAATCTTTCAGTCTCATCTAGAGTAAATGTATCAAGCTTTAGCTTAAGTGTGTTCATGGCATGTTCTGCACTCAGTCGTGTGATAGTTGGTTGAAATGAAGGATGAATGATTTTGCAGGTAGCACTCTGTGAGTCGATCAGCAACAGTAAAGCTTTTATCTGTGTGAGTGTTTGTCTCTAAGGAGCTGCTTCACACATGGCTGCTTATTTAAAAAGCTTGCAGCTCTTCTGTGACTGCTGTCCGGTTCCATTGGCCAGGGAGAGATGGGATACATCCACCCCTGTGTGACCCTAAAACATCCTGAATGACTTTCACATAGTCTGACCAGATTCCAGTTTTGGTAACTCAGTTTAGCAGCCGGAAGTTAGACTTCTGAAATAAGGGAGTACAGATCAGTTCATCACTGAGTCAGTCAGTAGATGAGTACAGATCAGTTCATCACTGAGTC
>JAZGTJ010005860.1:0-26368 GCA_036877575.1 Botia almorhae
TGACTGCTGTAATCCAGGTTTGCTTCCACAGATTAGCACATTTAACTGATGAATGAACCGTCATGGCACCATTGGTTAAGCCCACTGATCTTTATAGTTAAGCACCACTGGGATTCCCTAAGGCCCAAACACTATGTTTTCTATACACTGTTATAAAACAGCCAGCTGGCAAATGTGCATCTGATCAAATTTAAACAGATCTAGTCACCCAAATGCAACAATGACAGTAGCCTGGCATTAGTACTTTTTTATGTGAAACTGTTCTTATTTCACCTTGTAGGTGGCCCCGGACTTTTTTGAGTATTTCCGTGCTCTCTTTCCAATCTTGAATTCGGACCCTACCCTGTGGTGCATCTCTGCCTGGAATGATAATGGACGGGAGGGGCTGGTCGACCCAGGCAGGGCTGACCTCCTTTACAGGACAGATTTCTTTCCTGGCCTTGGATGGATGCTTTTAAAAGATGTATGGGCAGAGTTGGAGCCCAAGTGGCCCAAGGCATTCTGGGATGACTGGATGCGCCACCCAGAGCAGCGAAAGGACCGTTCATGCATTCGTCCAGAGATCTCAAGGACTATAACATTCGGCCGGAAAGGAGTCAGTTTGGGTCAATTTTTTGACCAGTATCTGCGTTACATAAGACTCAATACTGAATTTGTGCCTTTCACTAAACTGGACTTGTTCTACCTGGTCAGGGAAAGGTATGATAACAACTTTAACAAGGAAGTGTATAGCGCCCCCTTGGTAAAAGTGGAGGAACTACAGCAAGGTGGAAGCTTGAAAGGTTCGGGTCCATTTAGAGTTCAGTATTCCAGCAGAGACAGTTTTAAAGTGCTGGCCCGCAATTTGGGGGTTATGGATGACTTGAAGTCAGGGGTCCCCCGTGCCGGCTACAGGGGCATAGTCAGCTTCATCTCCCGCGGACGGAGAATTTATCTGGCACCACCTGAGGGCTGGACTAAATATGACACCAGCTGGAGCTGAAAAGGATAAGGTTTGGGTTTAGACCACAAAAGGAAAGAAAGAGAAAACTCACAACTATTATTACAGTACAGGAGGAGAGAAACGCCCTCTCAAACCAAAGAAAACTGAGGCAGGGTGTGACAGATTGGGGAAAGGTTAACTGCAAGAAGTGAGTATGAAATAACTGCTGGTCTGTTATAGATGAACACCCAGGCATGCTGGAAACAGCACAAAAGGGAGTCCCATCATATTGTATGTGTGCAGCAACAAGCTGCCCTCAGAAAACAGTAGAGTTAAGCTATAAATGACTCCACTGATGAATAAGTCATTCTGCTGTGGGGGGAAATTTTTACGTACCACAGTGTCTGTTGGATGAATCTCACTATGACATGTCCAGGTCACATTCACTACAAAATCAAAAGAAATAAGATTTTGCCCTTTCCAGGTCCATTGAGATTTTTGCATTTTAAGCATAAAATAATCCCTTTTTTGTTTTTGATTGTTAGAGTAATATGTGACCCGGACATTAGATTAAATTATGATTATAATTATGATTATAAATGAGGGTTATGGCTGTAATTGGTGTCTGATTTGATTGAGTCTGCGGTTTTATATGAATCATTCATATTACCTTTTTATGTAGCACCATTAAATCTATGAAGTTAGAGCTTGTGTCAGCCTTGTGTTATCTGACATACCAAAACTATGGAAGAAACAAAAACAATTTTGTGCCATTTTGTTGAAGTACTGTACTTGAAACTGTTTTTTTATTGTTCTTCCTGGTCAGGGAGAGCTATCATTGCATTTTAAAGATGTCTGTGGGTTTGTTGCAAAACCAGTGGTCATTTAAATTGCTTTATTTGTCCTTATGGATGAATTAGATTTTAATGGGCCGCAGATGGGAACATTTTAATTCAATGTACTGTATCTTAAGGTTTGGGAGAGAAAACATTGGATGTTGATGCATATGCAGTATGAAGAAGCGTGAAATCACTGCCTGACATGTTTATAACTTTAATACATTGAGAATAAAACAGACTATTTTGATATTCGGCGAAACATATTCTGTTGTTTTTGTGTCTGTGAATTTCTGATCGCTCATCTAAGGTTTGTAAACATTTTCTTTCTTTGTTGTGTCAGATGTTAAAGCTGAAATCTTAGATGGCTTCCTTCCACAGATCATTTCTCCAAACCCCGAACATCAGCACTAATCCTGGCGCCATCGTGACACCTTTGGCGTGTCTGTCGCTCCAGATTTCCTTTCACACTCCTCTCATGTCCTGTTGACATCCTGTCTATCAGCTCTCTGCTGTTGACTGTACTATGATCTCTTCCTGTTCTGTTACAGCCACAGCCAGCTTTATAAAAGCCAATGGATGTGTGTTCCTGACTAGATGACCTGAATATCCTTTTGGTTATACTTCACTTTGCTTGTAAATGAGCAAGGACTCACTGAGACATTCAACTACACTTTTGTTATGTAACGAGATATTAGCATCCTCAATAGAACCAGTTCAAAAAGTGAAAAGTGATTAAAAACCCAGATACTCTTTGCATTTATATTGTACCTGGGTGTGAAAATGCACTGATCATTGTATTTCCTTGTGCAGATTTTTAATACATTCCTCATCTCCGTGATTTTTTTTCTGTTTAGTTTTTACACAAGTTAGAACCTAGTTGGCGAGTTCTGCTCTCACAGTGCACAAATTCTCAAAATATGTGGGGACTTTGAGAATGTTTTGTTCTTTGTTTGAATCTTTTGTTTAGAGAGTACAGATGTAAACCAAGAGTGTTGCAAACCATTATATGATCCCTGAAATGAACCAGGTGTGAAAACACTTTAATATATGAAGCATTACTAACGACCAACTGTAAATTAAACAAACATACTTTATTGTATTAACAAATATTGAGTAGTTTAAACAAAGTCGTGAATCTGACAAACTGAACTGTATATTCAACATCTCATGCTGATACCTACTTCACTGGTAACAAACATTCAGTGTACACTGCTACTAAATCTGTTAATTTTCAAACTGTTTTACATCAAAGCAATTAACTGAATGTTCCACTACAATTCACATAAACTCTCCCCTTACAAAAGTGAACCAAAAATCTGCCTGTACATTTTTAAATATTTAAATCTCAGGCCAAACAGGAAAGTATTAGTATTGGGAGGAAAATATAAAATATTGTACGAATGCAAAAACCTTTTTTTCACACAAGTGCCAAAGCAAAACTGAACTACAGAGGAGGAATCAGGAAAACCAGTACAATATAAAAGAACACTGTATTATAATAGTTTATTATCTGACATATTCACTAACACCTTAACAGTCTATGCAAAGCACAAACTCTTGGTTGCTACCAGATGCTACAGTGCCATGCATTCTTCAGAGAAATTTCTGCCTTCTGTGTTCTTCAGTATATTTATCGTGTTTGTTCAACTAGGAGAAATAGATACACACGATAATTGACAGAGCACATGACTGCACAAGCTCAGATAATACCCGTTTGCAAAGATTCCTCAAAACATTAAAACAAAATCTGTGGAATTCAATAGAAATTTTCATTTAAAAGGAATAGATCACTCATTAATGAAAATTGTCATTATTTACTTGCCCTGATGTTGATCCAAATCTGTATGACTAAAAATACTATAATACAATTTTTCTGTAAACTGTTCCTTTAAAACTGTCACTTACTGTATGATGAGATATCAATCTCTTCTGGAAGTTCACTGATGTTCACCTCAAATCTGTCCTGAACATCGTTCAAAGTGCGGGCGTCACTCTCGTCAGATACAAAGGTAATAGCCAGACCTTTCGTTCCAAACCTGCCGGCCCTCGCAACCTGGAGGACAAAACATTCGGGTAAAATTTTCTATCAAACTTAAACAGAACTTGTATTTCATACTCAGTAACATGTATTTCTAGGGGCTTTGCTTTATGCATGAAAATTACAGTATCATAACCTGAACTGACCCTGTGCAGGTACGTATCTGAGTCTTCAGGCATGTCGTAGTTGAAGGCAATGTTGACTCTTTCGATGTCCATACCTCGGCCAAACAGGTTTGTGGCTACCAGGATCCGTCTTTGGAAATCCTTAAATTGTTGGTATCGAGCTAGTCTGGGAACATTATCCCATAAATAATAATAAGCCCACAAAGTCTGACAGTTTAAGGTGTCAAACACTGAAGTGTACAATTTGTGTACCTTTCGTCTTGAGGCATCGCTCTGTGAATAGCAATGGCAGGGAAGTTCTGCTCCACCAGCAGCTGGGCCAGAGCAATGCAACGCTGCACCGACTTCACGAAAATCACCACCTGCAACACTCAGCATCTGTAACACTGTACATGACTGTGTTAAAATAAAACAAGGCATTCCAAAGGACCCCAATCTGTCAGTCTGTGCCTCACACAAGGCTAAAAAATATAGCATATAAAACTTGCAGGCTTCACAGACTCACATCCATTTTCACTTTGCAGTCTGAAGGTTTAGACATTAGATTTTCATCACTTTTTGAGTGAACTAACCCATTTAAGCATGTTAATGACTGAAGTGTGTAAAGGTCTTTTCCTGTTGCGCTCAATGTAAATACTGTACTTTTGGTGGATGATTTGCATTGCTATAAGTCACTTGTCTGAATTGGCGTTTATACTGTCTGGAGCATTATACGGTACATATATACACACATACTAAAACTTGTTAAGCAGGTTTGTATTCTGAACTCTGGTGGACTATGGAGATACCTGGTTGAATTCTAACACATCCAGGAGATCAAAGAGTTTCCTGTTCTTCTCGTTGTCCTTCAGCTTGACGTAGTACTGCTGGAGGCCGTGGAGCGTCAGCTTGGTCTCATCGTCCACAAAAATTTCCATCGGCTAGGACAACCAGTGGAAGCAGGGGGTTGGTAAGGAGAAGTATGCAGGTTCAGGGGGTAGATGTGGGGGTTAAAGAGTTTGTGAAGAAACAAACAGGAGAGTTGACCAAACGTAGGAGATGCAGTTATTAAAGTTAAAAGCGTGTTAAAGGAGGAAGTTGTATTTATGAAAGAGTGAGATGGGTGAAGTACGTGTAAACATGAACAGAGAAGACACCAAAACACAAGGACAAACAAGAACAATAAAGGTATAAAGATTTAAGCAGAAGATATTGGTGGGGGAGAAGACAACAATGAAATGTCAGAAAGCACAGAGTTATAAAACACCAGGAGAAAAAAGGGAAGAAAAGGGATGGGGTTAGATAAACCCTGCCCAGCAGGTCAAAACATGAAGTCAGTTTTGACCTGCTGAACATTCTTAACACCTGGTCCAGGTATTACTTTGCACAATTCATAAGTTCATGTAAGTCCAAAGAAAAGTGCCTATGTAATACTTTCCTACCTCTACAGCAACTTTTTCTGCTGGCATTGGATAAAATGCACAGGCAGGAAAAGTAATGTTAAAGCCAAGGTAGGTCAATTTTTGTTGAGAGACTCTTTACATCCTGATAGCAATCACGAAGTAAAGTGATCCGAATATACTGTACCAGTCAAAAATTTAAAAAACACAACAAATGTTTTGCTTACAATACTGTTTTAAAAGCATCTAAGTGTGATGCTTCAAGAAACTGGGTAATAAAATGTCAAGAAAACATTTTCGTCAATTTTAGATAAAGGGTGACTACATTGAAGATGTTAGAATATAACCTAGTTTAATTTATTTTTAATTATCTTTCGTCACAACATAAGTTACATTTGTGTTATTTAATAGTTTTTATGAGTTAACTATTATTCTAAAATGTGAAAAAAAAATAATAATTTTTTTTTGCATTTGGCAGATGTTTTTCAAAGCAACTTACAGTGTATTAAAGTAATACATTTAATCTGTTTGTGTATAACCAAATGCTCTGCCAGCTGAGCTACAGGAACTGTATAGGTGTTTCTTAACTTTTGACTGGTACTGTATTTATATAATTATATCTTCTGAGTATGGCACAGGACCATAAAATCTGTGTCCCACTGTATTCGGTCCAAATGCAGTGATAGGATGTCTTACTTGCCTGTCAAACTATATATACGTTCATGGGCTTTAGAGAAGTTGTGGCTTTGGAGAGAACTCTGAAGGGAGGGCGGGAACTTATGCTTTCAAAGCTGCTATCGCTAGCTTCTCTAAAAGACTACACTTTTACTACACTATTACTGCAATACATTGTTGCCCTAAGCGCTGTTAAACCAACAGATTTATCCACTAAATTAACTGAATGCTTCTTAATTATACACTTAATGAAATGCTAAATTAAATATACAGGAAACATACTATATCTGTTCTATATATACTATATTACCAAAAGTATTCGCTCACCCATCCAAATAATTCAGGTGTTCCAATCACTTCCATAGCCACAGGTGTATAAAATGAAACACCTAGGCATGCAGACTGCTTTTAAACACATTTGTGAAAGAATAGGACGCTCTCAGGAGCTCAGTGAATTCCAGCGTGGTACTGTGATAGGATGCCACCTGTGCAACAAGTCCAGTCGTAAAATTTCTGCACTACTAAATATTCCACAGTCAACTGTCAGTGGTATTATAACAAAGTGGAAGCAATTGGGAATGACAGCAACCCAGCCATGAAGTGGTAGGCCACGTAAAATGACAGAGCGGGGTCAGCGAATGCTGAGGCGCATAGTGCGCAGAGGTCGCCAGCTTTCTGCAGAGTCAATCGCTACAGACCTCCAAAGTTTATGTGGCCTTTAGATTAGCTCAAGAACAGTGCTTAGAGAGCTTGATGGAATGTGTTTCCATGGCTGAGCAGCTGCATCCAAGCCATACATCACCAAGTGCAATGCAAAGCGTTGGATGCAGTGGTGTAAAGCACGCGGCCACTGGACTCTAGGGCAGTGGAGACGCGTTCTCTGGAGTGACGAATCACTTTTCTCCATCTGGCAATCTGATGGATGAGTCTGGGTTTGGCAGTTGCCAGGAGAACGGTACTTGTCCGACTGCATTGTGCCAACTGTGAGGTTTGATGGAGGGGGGATTATGGTGTGTGGTTGTTTTTCAGGAGCTGGGCTTGGCCCCTTAGTTCCAGTGAAAGGAACTCTGAATGCTTCAACATACCAAGAGATTTTGGACAATTCCATGCTCCCAACTTTGTGGAAACAGTTTGGGGATGGCCCCTTCCTGTTCCAACATGACTGCACACCAGTGCACAAAGCAAGATCAATAAAGACATGGATGAGCGAGTTTGGTGTGGAAGAACTTGAATGGCCTGCACTGACTGACCTCAACCTGATAGAACACCTTTGGGATGAATTAGAGCGAAGACTGCAAGCCAGGTCTTCTCGTCCAACTGCAAGCCAGGTCTTCTCGTCCAACATTAGTGTCTGACCTCACAAATGCACTTCTGGAAGAATGGTCAAAAATTCCCATAAACACACTGCTAAACCTTGTGGAAAGCCTTTCCACAAGAGTTGAAGCTGTTATAGCTGCAAAGGGTGGGCCGATGTCATATTAAACCATATGGATTATCAATGGAATGTCACTTAATTTTATATGCGTGTAAAGGCAGGTGAGTGAATACTTATATATAGTGTATACAGGGGGTTTAAGAATACATGCTGCTTTACATTGCTAATATGACTTTCTTAGACCATAAACCTATTCTGTCAGGACTGTGCACTAACTCCAACTTTCTCCAAGGGAACAGTCACTGCAATCACAGCTTATTGTATACTACACGCACACCTTTGCACTTACCGTACAAGATCTATGCTAATGGACTAACTTACTGCCTATGAATTATTCCATAAACTCATCCGACATATATATTAATAGCTAAGTTCATGTCTCTAAAGCTTCACTTCACAATGTATTTTAATTGTCATTAAATAAGCATAAGTCCCAATAGCCTGGCTGTGTTCTCAGAGGCCGAGTGTGTATGACTGTGTGGGTGTGTGTGTTTCTGGTGCAAAGGGCTTCGTCTAAGGATATTCAATAAGGACATGCCCCCTTGCAAATGTGAAAAGCTTCCAGGGGTCATTCAGAAGGCGCTGAAAATTTTGTTTCACTATTTTTGGTATCCGTCCAAAACATGTCTTTCCGAGTCATGACTTTTAGTTGCACATGGCCACCTAAGAGTTCTTCAGGAACTCTATGTGAGCAACCATGTCAGGCTGTCAGAGAATATCTCTACCCGCGCATCTCTCCTCTCTACTGTATGTTTCTTCATCGTCTCAACCCTCTCGCTCCAGTCTTCCGCACCTTAATCCTCCCTTTCTCTCTATTCTCTTTTCCCTTACACCCGCGCAATTCTTTCTTCTCTGCTTCAGGCCGGTTTTATTGCCTTGAGTTTAACTTAGTTACAGACTGATGTTTTCTCGGGAGCAGATGAGACACGGCACTAACCAGAGAGTGTAGCGTGTCATCTGGATTGATGAAGAGTGGCTTCAAGACACAACAGATTGTTACGGCCAATGGCTGAATTTTATGCTTCATTCTGAATAGAGGCGCTATTATTGTGTTTTCTGCTTTGTTAAAGTATAATTAACTGTGCTGTATAATTAAGTGCCAGTACTGTGAATTTTAATGCCCATTTCCGGACCTCCCTCAGTTCTCGCCTTGTTTTGTTGGCGCAATGCTTTACGGGTTTTAGTATTGGGCCCCATAAAAGTCACTGACAGTTGGGAACAGAAGTCTAGATGCCTAAGAAGTGCTTCTTTACTTAATTAGGGGTCATTTGAGGTGTGTGGAGCAATAAGTAAAGCTCTGGTCTTGACGGGATTGTCTAAACACAGAGCTTGCTGGTCATCTGGGGTTTTGTTTCAGGCTCTTATGTGCTAAGCCTGTTAGATTTTTAGATTTGTATTATACGTAAATAGCTTACATAGACAAGCTTATGCATCACACACACTACATCCTTCCCTCAATGACATCCACTTATCCTGTTAAAACTATAATAAATGGATCCCTTATGTCTAGCAGAGGTTTTATAGGGACTATTTAAATTTACAGTGGGCTAAACATGATGGATGGCGCATTATCTGTTGGCCACAAATGGAGGGGTGACCACATGCCAAATGCCAGCACAGCATTGCCAGCGGGGGCAGGGATTAAAGGTTTAGCTTTTTGCTGTGCCTCTGTTAGTTAACAGTCTGTGATTATCAAACGGGCAGCGGGGGGGGTTGGCATTACGATCTCTCAGGGGGGCCGTAAGGGGGTCCCGCTCCCGACCCACTTTGTCGGGTGTGTGTAAGGTGGTCTCATGAAGGGAGGGACCTGCTGACATGGTAGAAGTAGGAGAGGCCTAATTACATCTTGCATAAACTTTCTGCAGACGGGGCGAATCTCTTTGCTCAGAGTCGCGCTGAACATCATCACTTGTTTCTCGTGAGGGGTCATGCGGAAGATTTCCTGGACATCACGCCGCATGTCTGCGTGAAAAGTAAAAAGGGAGAATGCATTACACGTGATGGCTCATTCTTATCATAAACTAATTTTAAAATCTGACATCTGTGAGTTGCCCAAACAGTACAATTAATGAGTTATGTCTACAGTATAGTCATCATCATTTGGATGGACAGAAACATTTTCCGATTTTTTTAAGTTTTTCAAATGCCCGTCTTTTGTTATGGTGTGATATACTTTTATACTTTTTATAAATACATTTATTTTTAAGAAATACTTAATTCCGATTGGTCAGTCACAACATTCCTGTTATCTCCCGATAACAACAACTAAAACTGATAACACACTGCTCATCTGGGTACGGAATCACCTTGACCAGTACTACTTATATGTTTAATGTATCACTCCGCTTGTTTTTATCTTATGTCAGGTTTAAACGTGTGTAATGAGCTTATAAAATAAATTTAAATCAATATTTTGTGTCTACATATTTACTCACTTATTTACTAACTGTGGGTTGGTTGTTTTACGTGCCAGTCAGACTGTCTCCCAGGCTGTCACTTTTAAGCAGCTCTTTTCCAAAATGAGCTGCAATGTGGACCAGACTTGTGCCTCAAGTCAATAGTCTGGCTATGTGAGACTGCAAAACAGTGAGTCACTCACCAAGTTGTTCGAGCATCTTGTCACTTTCGTCCAGGATGAAGTGTTTGATGTGCCTCAGGTTGAGACTCTTGTTGCGAGACAGAGCCAGGATACGACCAGGGGTGCCCACCACCACATGAGGGCTCTCTCTCTTTAACACTTCCTCATCCTTCTTTATAGACAAACCACCGAAAAACACTGCCACCTGGGGGAGAGATGAACAAACCAAATGTTAGCAAAGATTTTTTTTGTTGATTATGGAAATTGTACAGCTGGTCATATATTCTATATGCAAAATTTGCAAATCACAATTCCCACTGTGGGAGGTCAAACGTTTGGTGTATCATCATCTTTAAAAAAAACACAAAGTCAGCTCCACCATCAGCCACCTTCTTTTTAATCTGTGATTAACAACCATTTCCCTATTGTCTTGTTACACTTACTATTGCCATCTGTACCACCAATACAGGGTCAAAAAAACATTTTGTGATCAAATCACTGAAATTACATTAGTAGACACACTCTGACCACAAGCACTTGGGGTAACACACACATATCAGTGATATAGTCATGAAATTTAGAAACCCTCTCCTTAGTGAATCTGACCACAAATGGCCACAGTGTTAATCTTAAGTGTAAACAGCAATCTGTCTTAGATCACTGCTTGAGAGATCACAAAATGAATTCCTAATTCTAGTTCTTTACACGCCACATTTAAATCAATTATGTAATTCTGAGACACAAATCCTTTTTAAGGATATTACCTACTGAAGCTACAACTGAAACAGAAGTAGCTAAACTACGAATAAGTTTTATATCTTATGTGCAGTCACACCTTAACTGTCGGCATGTATTTGGAGAAGCGCTCGTACTCTTTGCTGATCTGGAATGCCAGCTCTCGGGTATGACACATTACCAACACTGAAACCTGGTGAAAAGTATCAATGGTTATTCCAAAAATGAGGAGTAGTCAATTAAAAAGTATATACTGACAAACGTTCTTTTTTTATTATGTGCTAGTCTAGAAATCTTACCTGACCAGTCACTGGCTCCAGCTGCTGAAGGGTGGCCAACACAAAGACCGCTGTCTTACCCATTCCTGACTTGGCCTGGCATAATACATCCATTCCCAGTATGGCCTGAGGAATGCATTCATGCTGCACTAAAAGAAAAAAGATGCATACAATTTCTTACTTAGACGAAAGAATTTTATAAATAAAAACATAAATCCACAAAGATCAGTACTATTTGGAATTGCTCACCCTCTGATGGATGTTCAAAGCCACAGTCCACTATGGCTCTCAGGAGCTCAGGTTTTAGAAGGAAATCTCGGAATCCTGATGAGTGGATGGATACATAAGACCCTTTGACCCCTTCCTTCCTGATGGATATGGTGCCTTCATTGTGTCCAAGACCCACATCTCCAGCACCACCTGCATCCACCTCGTCCTCCTCATAATCTAACAGCTCGTTCTCAACGTCGTTCTCCGTCATCCTGCAAAATTATTTAACAAACTGAATGAAAGGTATAATCCTGATAATGTTTTATTTATAAGGCACATTTCAAAATCCAAGGATGCCTCACAATGGGGAAAAAAGGGAAAACAAAAAATACATAAAATGCTATTTTCTGACAGTAAATTATATATGTACTGTATAATGCACTGTTCCATACACATATACTCAAATAACAATATAGTATGATGGTAAAACTCATAAAAATCTTTCCATTAATACAAACTATTAAACACTACACAAACACAAAACAAGAATTTATTTAAAGCTGGTGATTTTATGTAAATTAATATGTGGAACATTAAGATAGCAGGTCCCAGTAAACTCACTGAAACATCTAAAATAGACCAGCTGTGGCTATACATTTAGCTCAAGAGATACAACGAGGCAAAAACTGATTCTAAAACGTATTCATTTGTGTTTCCTGGCGGACGGTAAAATATACCATCATTTATCGTATTGATTTTTTATTTTTCTCAAATAAAATGATTGCAGTTACCTTAAAATATTGTATAAAGCAGTTGGTGAATTTCACAACACCTGCAGAATAAGGGGGCGGTGACGTCATCGGCATGCGACGCGTGTGCTGTTTCAGAGAAGGACCATGTGAAACTCGATCAGTTGCCTTCAGAAAAGAAAGTTGAGTTTGTTTTCAACAAAATTTGACGTTGCATGTCCGTTGCTTGTCAACTCAGAGAATCTGTTTGAAGACTGTTTATGTGATTTCATAATCAGTGACTTTAGAGACCCAGATAAGTGAGTTGTGGTCATGTCGACGCGTGTCAAAATGTTGTGTTGAGTGTTTTAACTTTTGATTACATTTCACAACTCTTATTATGAACTGTCATGTTTTCTAGCAATGTCATGTTTTAGAGGCGATCTGAACTTTTGTCCGGAATGTGGAAATATTCTTCCAGTGCCTGGTATACAGGATACCGTTACCTGTCCCCGCTGTTCTTTCAGTATCCCAGTTCAAGGTGAGAATTGTTAGGTTAAAAATTAGTATTTGCATGCAATATATTAAAAAAACAATGTAAATATATTTTGCTGTCATTCGAATCTATTTGCCATCAAATAAATTCTGCCAGTCGAGCATCTGGTTTATGATAAACCAGGAAGTGATACATGTATTCTCCACGTGTCAGATTTTTTAGGTCAAGTTATTAAATCATCAGTGGTGTTTAATCCTTTGGATCAGAGTTTCAGTGCTGTTGACAGTGAAAAGGATGCAGAATTAAAGGGGCCAGTGGTAAGTTAATTTAAAACCATAATTCATTACACTAAGAATATAACTCTTTTAGTCATATTATCCCTTGCTGTCATCGTAAAACTTAATTTAGCTTTGACATTTTCACCTGGTACTGATGTTCTGCACCTTTTTAACAGATTGACAGAAGATGTTCCCGCTGTAATAAAGAAGGAATGGTGTATCACACAAGACAGATGAGATCTGCTGATGAAGGCCAGACAGTGTTCTTCACTTGTATACACTGCAGGTAATGGACATGTTGTGTAGTCACAGGCCCATCTGTTTAAAATAGCAAATGGAAAATTGATATCTGAACAAGCCCTACAGGTGCCAGTGATTCATTCACATCTTGCTACTCTATATGGATCTAAATACTGTTGCTACAATCAAATCTGTATGTAGTAGATTTAGTTTGCAGTCCTTCCTCATTGTTAATCAATTACTGATTCCCATTGATTGTACATTGTATAAATTAACTGTCAGTGTAGGTAAACTAATATGAATAACTTATTTTGACTGCTCTGTTACAGATACCAAGAAAAGGAAGACTCCTGAGAACATTCTCGTCCCTTAATTTGCAGCTTTTGGTTAAAATAAAAAAACGCTTGGAACTTTTGAAATTTATGATTTTGCATGGGTAATCCAATGTTGCATCTTTTTATATCTTGTATCTAGTTTTATTTAAAAAAGTCTCGAAAATGAGAAGTGTGAACTTCGTTTTAATTGCAAAACTGCTATAAATTACATACATTTTTTAAAATGCCAGATGTCCTTTTTGGTGAAATACAAAAGTGAAAAGAATATGGTAACATGGTGGTAAATATGGTACCTTAATTATTAATTTATGCTCTTTTACTCTGGAATAGCTTTAATATGTACATTATCACTGTGATCCTACAGAAAACAACAGAAAAGCACATTTTCTGCAAGAAGATTTCCATTTGTAACTACATTTCGGACAAAATGATAAATTAAGTTGATCACTTTCCCAAATAAGAACTTATTTAAAGCTACAACCAGTAACTTTTTGGTCAGGACATTGGTCACAAGAAAGCTACTCATCCTTCAGAGCAAATCAGCCAATCAGACTGGCCAATCTGGGCGATCACGTGACATTCAACATGGCTTCACCGATGAATGCGTAGATGAAGACTTAATACAGAAAGAAGTATATTTACATTAGTTTGTGGGCTGTTATTGCTCGTGTGGGCTGTTATGTTAGTGAAATAAGGTGAGACTACTTCATCCCCACTTTATTTTAAGGAGGAAAGATTGTGCACTGAGATGTTGCAGCACCACATTTAAGAGGAGTTTTGCCCTTCTGTGTTTAGCTGCAATGAATGTGTATGTTTCAAGATTTTAGCTACAAAAATTGGAAATCACAACTGGAAAACTGACGTTGTGTTGCTGCGTGTAACGGTTTGTACTGTTTCACAATAGTATTTTAAGGATTGTCAATTAAATTCATAGCCTAACATATAAATTATGATACACTGTTTAACAGATGAAGCTTTGAGCTCAGTTGCAGTGTAAGAACTTGAGTATCAAATGGAACTGAGTCCAGAGATCCTGGACAGACTACAATCATCCAGCAACATGCCTAGCAGTCTACAGGTGCTTCCAGACTTGTTGCTTTAAACGTGTCAACATGTATATTTGTAATATGCACATACCTTTACATAAACACACACACGTGGCTATCATTTAAAGAAATGGCACAAGCACACTTTCGAGCAAAGCACTTCACAAAATGTTCATTAGGTTTTGCAATTATTCTGGTTGTCATAAGTTAGTGGAATAGATTCAGTCAGTATAAGGAATTACTCTGTGGTTACTCTGTTAAGACAGAAGACACCTGTGTGAACTTGAGGGAACTAGCATTGAGGAAAGGTCTAACATTCATTGTTTAAAGATGCCACTTTGGATGATATTTAATTTTCCAATGCAGTGACTTTCATATATTTATATGTGAGGTTACTCCATGAGAAATGCTAACTGGCTCTTTCTCCATTTGCATGAAGGAACTTCCAGCACTGGAAGTGCAGACCTAAAATTCTTGCTCAGTCTGAGCAACAGACTTGACATTAACATTTTCCTCTGTCTGTCTGAGTTAGTGGTAAACAATGGGCAGATTAGGGCAGCAGCCTCTGCCCTGATCGCCATGCTAGAGATGTAGAGAGTCTGGACTGCTATGCCATGGAGCACTGGGAGGTCATCTTTCACTTTATGGTGGGGTCACCAAGCCCTGCTGTCAGCCAGGATCTGGCCCAGCTGCTCACGTAGGGAGGGCTCATGAGGAGGTACAGCACACAGTCACTCCACTGATGCATTGCTTCAGCCAAAATAGGTCAGATTAGAATGGTGGAGAAAAATGCTTTTGTTCTTCTATCAGTGAGGCCGGTGAGGCTCCTTGTATCATGTTAGCAGGGTTTCAGTTTCTGCTGCTGGACACAGCATCTCAGCTGTGGTACTTCACCCTGCAGTACTTTAAAACCGCACAGGTTGGGGATCTTTGGTGATCTTAATAAACTCTGAAATATCTTATACATTATGGCGGACATATTCCAAACAATGATTGCATGAAAAAATAGGTATAATCATTTAATGTGATTATGTGAATATTCTGATTATTTACAAGTTATTAGGCTGCATGTAACCATAGCTAATGTGTACTATAACATGTTTACATAACATCCCATCTCTGACTCCTAGTCAAGAGGGATGGACCACGTGGACATTCTTTCCTTTTTGTTCCAGTTTTTCTACTCTTCGTAGGGTAAGTTTTGTTTTTAGAATGTCAAGGATAACTGAAGTCATAGATCAAAGGCATTACTTAGTATCATTACCATAATTACCAACTAAAATATTCAGGTCCGGTGAGCCAGAGGCCCACAAGGTCATTTTTGCTATTTTTCACTTTGTATTAAAAGGTTTTTCTTTGTAGTTTGACTGTTGTTTTCTTTGAAAACTACAGGACTATTCTGTAGAAGGCATGAGTGAGTAATTACTCACATTTTTGCAGCATCAATGAGAGTTTGGGCTGGTCTTCCAAAGAAAGGTCCGTCAGGAAGTAAAATGTAATACTTTTCCATAATACTGATTCTCAGTCCTGTATTTTGCATTTAGAATTTTATGAATGCTTTTTGTCATTCAACAAAACTCAACTATTTCGTCTTCACTTCCTTGACTAATTAACTAACACACCGCCACTTCTACTTCTTTATTTAAAATTAAAATTAAAAAAATTGTTGAAATACCTGAGACCTGTCTATAGCACTTATTCATTGTTGCTCTTATTGTTGTTGAAATTGCTTCCTTGTCCTCATTTGTAAGTCGCTTTGGATAAAATGTCAGCTAAATGACTAAATGTAAATGAATGCACAATAATACATTTACTGAAGGACTAAAAGTTACAACTGCCACATAAAGCTTAAATTGTTTTAAACCCATAACAAGTCACTATGTTGCACTGCAGAGGAAGTCAAGAAGATATTACCCCACAAGGTTGGCTATAACTCTAGCCGCAGGCATCACAGCAAACCCCAAGTCTGGCTCCTTTGCGCTAGGAGCCACACCGGGAACAGAGGACACAGTCTTCATTGTGGTAGAAACCAACTATCGTGTATATGCCTACACAAGTATGTGCGCTCACGCCAACTATGTTAACTGTAAATTCGTTGCACTGCACAAGATCAGTAAATGAACAATTATTTTCTATCTCCCTCTGTCTGATAGATTCAGAACTACAGATTGCACTTGTGGCTCTATTTAGTGGGATGTTGTAATGGTTTCCTAATGTGGTGGTTGCTCAGATATTCAGAGAGTCTGTGCAGCAGACTATAGCTAACGGTATCACTGCACAGCAGGTGAGAGGAGCACACAGTTACTATACCCCTGAGGTTGTTGCTCTACTGATTAGTTTCACCCCAAATGAAACATTTTTACACAACTTCCTGTCATTCCAAACCTGTATGACTTTTTCCAAAGTATGTCTTTGGAAAATATCACAAAAGAACACAAAGATATTTTGAAGTATGTGTATATGTATCTCTAAAAATATCTTTTTATGTGTTCCACAGAGGAAACAAAGTCATATAGGTTTGGAAAGACATGAGGGTAAGTAAATGATGAAGATTGAATGAATAAAGGTAACTTTTTTGGTAAACTCATTTTTGGGTAAATTATTGCTTTAATGACAGGTAATTTGACGACAGGTTTTGTCGTCTTTAGATCATACACTTCTTGAGGACTTGAGCACACCCGGTTATGCTTAAACAGGTCATTTTAAAAAGTTTGTCCTTTTTCTGTGTTCTTTGCACTTGTTTATTACATTACATGGTACATTTTTACTGATAAAATGTGAGGCTCTGACCAATTTTATGGATGCATGCTTTTTCTTGCTTAGTTTCAGACAGGTCTTGGTAGCTGGAGGATTTATTTTAAAGAAATTAGAGTTAACTGTTAACATGTTAAAAATCCAATTAATTAGTGACATTGATTTAAAATTCTAGTCTTAGATTAGGCTTAGATGTCTTTTAGGTGTCTCCCTTGCACAGGATAGTGATTCTTATCATGAACATTCCATTCTGCTTTGCAAACATTCAGTACTTGCCATGTGAACATGCCCCAATCTGTTTCTCAGACTCCTGTACTCCCCCCAACCATCACAGATCAGATCAGACTGTGGGAGCTAGAGAAAGATCGCTTACCGATGTGAAATCGCTTATCGATGTGAAAGTATGCATGCGAGAACAGCACTTTGAGCAATTAGAATCACTCAAATTTCACTATGGTGTAGTACATTTCATGTAATGCTACTTTGGCTGACATACTTATTCCAAAGCACATTTGCATTTGCACAATTATGTTTGTGCTTTTACCATTATTCTGTTATTTATGTAGGTAGCTCTAACTTAAGTAATTTCAGTTTTTTGAATAACAGTGTTATTTTTCATTAAAATGCAACCTTAGGAAATGTCTTTATTTCAGAGGGCATCTTGGGGATATCATAGCAATGTTTCCATTTAGAGTAAGGTTTTAAATGTGCACTATAAAGGATTTTATTTTAGTTATTGTTTGTTAACACTTTCGGCTCATTTTCTTGTAAACTCCTGTATGTGCATTTTTACAGGTGCACGTCCTTTAGTGCTACCTAATAACAGACTGATGTCTCAGTGATACATTTACCATACTCTGTAAGCTTACAGTTTGTGACAGGTTGTGATGTTGTTTATTCAGCTCAGAATTATATGAGACAACCCTCTCTGTTTTCATAAAGAGTTAAAAATCCTGTTTCAGTGCAACTTGCTTTCCCCCCTCACACCACTTTTCTCTTCTTTTAGGAGTATTATATAACCAAGTTCTTATCCCAAGCTGATTTTGAAGTGTTGCGGTACAGAGCTCAGGTAAACAATAATGTTTTCACTTTTACTTCCTGTATTGTATTACCTCAAACAACCAGCTGTCTTTTGTGCATTAAGTTTCTTAACTCTACAGGAATGTAGATCTGCTAGAGTTTTTTCTGCTGTGTTCTCACCTGACTGTGTGAAATGTCTGTCCCGCAGGTCTTAGGTGTGTTGGTATGGCAAAACCTGGCTCACAGGGTCACGGTGGTGACACCACATGGTCACAGTGAGGTTAAGAGATTCTGGAAAAGACAAAAGAGTCACACATGAAAACAAAGAAGAAGAAAGGACTTGAAAGCACACAATATTTATGATGAGAATGACAGAAATCCGCTTTATTCAGTCATGTGATAGAATTACTGCTAGTGGGACCTGTGATGTGGAGAAACAAAGCCAACAGTTTCCATGTTTTAAATCCGTTTGATTGGTTTATAATGCTTCCTACAAATTTCAGCACCTTTCATATTTTAAAACTGCTTTTGGTGTATATAATTATACCCTTTTTGACTTATTTTTCTTTAGTAGTCTTCTGCCCTGGCCAGATTTCATATTTGTATCTGAGGTCAATGGATTAAAATAAATACTGTTTACACTAAGCACTTCTCTCATATTTGATAAGATGGAAATTTAGTCCATGAAATTTCCACTTCAGTCACACATAATTAGACAGACATAAAGGGTTCATTTGAAGGAGGGATGCTTTGACGGTGAATAAAAGTGTGTTGTTGATGTGTGCCTTTGGGTCACATTTTACCTTAAAATTAAATGAATAAAAAATAAGGCCAATTATTACAACCAGTTTCTATAATTTTACATTGACAATTGTCATGACAATTAAGCCCAAAGAGTAATTTCTGATTGTAATAAAAATTTTCTTAAATGACGTATTTGCTAATTTGATCAGCATAAATTAAATGCAGTAAAACAAATACTATATGATATAATACTTGGTATTATGAAATTGGTATTTTTACAGTGAAATAAGCTTTAACTGTAAAAGAACATTAAAAGAAATGTCATATTCATTTATTGTTTTATATAAGGTTGCCAACCTTTAAAGCACTCTTTGACTTAACTTAGCAGCATGATTTTACACTGTTTGTTAACATGTACAAGATAAAATATTTCTACACACAAGACAACATTTAATCACTTGCTGTAAAAAAAACTTTGAGCCTGTAATCAAAGCCTGTACTTTACATTGCACGTTATATGACAGTTGAGGGAAAAAACTTTACAACAGTTTAAAGTACTTTTAAATTAAAATGAAAGAACAGAATCTGTGCCGAGTAATTTGTGCAGTCAGAATTCTACAGTGGTACAATTTGCTCAGGCAGATGGTTTGTGTGTAACGTGGCATTTAAGTATGACATTAACACTCTTTTAAGAATTAAATGCTACATAAATAAGTTAAGCAAAACAAATGTGTTTGTGTCTGTAATTCGTTTAAGCATTTAATTCAGGCAAAAAACTTTTTATACACATTTAACAGCAGACACCGAAATTACATACATTATGTTGTACAGTACAAATATTTAGAGTGTCCCTTATACTGTTCTTTATCTTCCTATATTGTCTCTTTATCCTTTGTTGGTAACTTGCAGAATTGGGCAGACACTATGGTTTTCATGTAAGGATTATTTTGCACCAACACAAGACAACGGAAAAGGATAAACAGAGGCTGAGATATATATAGTGACACGAAGAGTCACGGTCAGGTTGTATTGCGGAAGCGGCCGCTGTGTATTATAAGCGCTGAGTGATGTATTGAAGTGTATGGGGCGGAGAGGCTTTGATTTTGTTTAGCCGCAAAGCTAACGGTTCAGCCCGGTTCATTCTGCGCCGACAGACCGACTGAACGGTGCTTTCGCTGTTCCGTTAACATTTACCGATTATGTAGCTTTTGCGGGAGATGTATGGGTAAATACACATTTATAGACATGATGCACATTTAAGCACTTAAATAGTTTGATAAATAAGAGCACAACGGGTCATTCTTCAGGCCACGGATGGAACCGGGGCAGCAGCGTGAGAACCCCCCCGGATCCGGAGAACCGGAGTCAGGGGAGTGGAGAGAGGAGACCAGCGGGGTGGAGGCTGGAGAGAGGGACGGGAGCCTGAAAAACAGGAGCGGGGTTGGAGGAAATGAGGAAATCAAGGAAAAACCAGAGAACGATGTGGTAGTGAAAGAAAAAGTTGAGTCTGATGAAGATGAGCGATATGAAGAAGAGCTGGACCCCAGGATTCAGGTATTACAGTCCGGACTCAGAATAAACATGATAGTTTGACAGGTGCACTAAATTTAATTATTGTAATCTACCTAAATGTTTTATCATAGTAAAAGTTCATGGTAGAGCACAAATGTGATTTTTGACTGATTTAGCTTCTGATCTTGTTTTTTACATAATCTCTATACCACAATCCGTTATTTAATACTTTCTTAATGGTAAACGAATGTACATTCCTTTGTACATTCCTTCTCTATTTGTCAGGAGGAGCTGGAGCACTTGAACCAGGCCAGTGATGAGATCAACAGACTGGAACTACAGCTGGATGTGAGTAATATGTGTGACACAACAGCTATGACTCAAAACATAGTGAGCTGCCTAGACAACACCTTTGGGTATTATAGGCGCTTAACTGGAAATGTAGCCAACATGCCCTAAAATGCTTGCTTGACAGGCAGCTCACTAGGTTCTGAAGCATAACAAGAAAGAGATCTTGAGTTTTTGAAATGTTGAGTAATATAATGGCTTACAGTCACTTAATTAAACTTGTCACCAGTATCTACCTATTGTAATGGTTGATGTATTGTGCCATATACGTAATACAATTGAGATACAAGTGAGATGTACAAATGAAACAAACACGTATTTTACACCGTATTATCTGAACGATCAGAAATAGTTTATAGTTCATTGACAATGTAGAAACTTCACATCAGGATGGTAACCCTTCTGTTAATTGATTTAGCAGACCTGATTATTGGCCTATTATCTCAAAATGGCCAATTAATTACCACAGATATATTAATCTTTCATGGGTTCCTGTTACCTGTATCACTTGCTGTACAAATGCCCCTGTAGTGCACTAGTGTATGCACAAGTACTCTTTCATACTCATTATGTGAACATTGAGTATTGTTTTTTTTCAAAATGTCTTTTTCTAACAATTATTTAGGAGGCAAGATCCAGCTATAGGAGGATTCTTACAGACTCTGCACGAAAACTCAACGCCCAGGGCTCTCAGCTTGGAGCCTGCATCGAGAAAGCCAGGCCTTACTATGAAGCCCGTAGACTTGCTAAAGAGGTGCGTGTGTGTTGGAGAGCAAAAGGACATGGTGTTGCATATTTGTGGGTCACATCTTCCCAAAACAGTTTTTTGTTTGCTGACTAATTTCCAGTTGCTCATTATTGAGAAATATCCTCCTGCTGAACTGAAAATTACCCAGAATGCACCTCCGCGTGCAGTGGTCATTATGGTAAAGAGTCAGTGTGTTAATGTGATTAACCCCTAATGACACGAGATATGATTTGCACATCACTTTTCATTAGCACTTTTTGCAGCCAATTTCGAATATTTAATGAGCTGATGAAAATCATTTAGCTGAGGTCATAGAGAGTAATTGAAAGTGATGAACTGGTATCAAATTGAAACTTTGACTTGGTCATTAGCCTATCTGATAAAAAAACTGTAAATATGTTTGTGTGTAGACGATTAGACTAGTCCCATGTGTCCCTTCGGATTCTGTTTTAGCAGCTACTCAGGAATTGTGCCTTACAAGTTACAATCACAATAACAATACAGATTATTTCCATATATTGTCATTATACATTTGTAGTTTATAAGCATACTTTCATTTATTTAGTTCTTTTGGCCTTTTTAGATGCAACAGTATATTTGATTGGTCAGGAAGGTACAGGACAGAGAGAGGGAAATAAGGATCGGCAAATGACCGAAATCGGGAATTAAATTTGGGTTGCCAGAAACGCAGATGCACTATGTGTTGGAGTTTGCCCACATTGCTCTCAGCTCTGACTTGGTTCTTGTTACCATTAGGGGTCTTAAAGCGTAAAATTACTTTTGACATGAATATAACACAGTAAGGATTCTCTGCTTATTTCTCTGCTTGTTTTCCATATTAACTTAAAATACTTTGTCTTATCTCATTGTACTGTGCAAAGAAAACAGCACATAAACAATTTATTGGTTGATTCTTTCACAAAGTGGGAGCGCTGTGGTGCTTTTAAACATTGCTTGGTTTATCAGTGTGGTACAACATATCAATCAGTGAGATTTGGGGTGAGGGTATCTGTTTGCTCAGACAGAAGAGACAGGAGTAAGACAAGATGGGAAACCTCCAGTAGTGTTTCAGGAAGCTTTTGACTGCAGTCATTGCTTCTGCAATTCAGCTGATGCTGTTGTGGCACAGAAATACCATACACATATCTGACCTTTATGACATATGACCTTTAACATATCTGTTTACTTCATGTGTCTTCTGAAAGTAGGTTGCTAAACCACTGAAAGTCATTGCTGCTAAAACTGTCTTTTAGCAATGACCTCATGAGAAGTGTGTCCACGTAACCCTATTTTCACAGACATCCCAAGCAGTTATTTTACTCCTCCCGAGAGATCTGAATAAATCTTTATCAATGAGTGTCTCGTATAAAATCAGAAATCAGCCTTGGTTGGGAATGCCATATTTCCAGCAAGGTACTCCCACTGAAATACGGCCAAGCTCCTGACTGTATTGCTTTGGGTGCTGTGATCTGTGCACAGCAATTTTCACTGACAGCAGGTCAGCTGTTTTAAGCTAAATGGTTTTCAGATCCATCTTTGCTACTGCTGTGATTGGCTGTCAGCTTCACCATCCTCAGCTCTTATTGGCTGTTGTATCCTGATTTTTAAAACCGGATGCTTACAGTTTGCAAAGTGCTATAAAGAGTACATTGTTTTTGTATTTTCCTTTACTGCGTGCCTGCAATACAAAAAATGATTTTGCATAATGGTGCCACACCCTTTAGCCATTGTTTTATTGCATAAATATGACCTCGTATAAACCCAGGAAAGATTTGCTGTCCCCATTCTCTCCATAAGGTCAGCATCGCTTCTCCTGATAGGTCGAGTGTTTACAGAACAGTGATTGATTGCGGCATATGAAACATGATGAATGACCTTACCTACAGGCTCAACAGGAGACCCAGAAGGCAGCGCTGAGGTACGAGCGAGCTGTCTCCATGCACACGGCTGCCAGAGAGATGGTTTATGTAGCTGAGCAAGGTTTATTGGCTGACAAGAACACATTGGATCCTACCTGGCAGGAAATGCTAAACCACGCCACAGCCAAGGTTTGTGACTCAGCATTGCTCTCTGCTGAATGAGATAATTGCCATCAGCAGTGGCAAATTTCCTTCAAAAATACAAGAGTTAGGCTGTCAGAGCTAGAACACGTCCTAATTCATGTTAAGAATGAATCCATGTTCACAGCAAGTTAAAATCTAATGCCAGCGTTGCTTTGATTGTCACAGTTGGGGCCAGTAAATACACACCTACACTTAAAGATCAAGGTTACACATCTTCAACACTAATATAGCAAATACTAATATGCTAATGAACACATTGTTTTATTAGAAAAATGTAATATACACATTAGCCAATTAAAATAAACAGTCAGTAATAAATTAAATAACAATGAAACCAACTACAAGCAGTTAAACAATTAAAAAACAGTACAACAAATGACAAATGCAAACAGCATTTAGAAAGTCTATATGTAAAGAAATACATAAAATGTAATAAAAATAAAATTACATCTTCAAATTTAAAGTCAAATTTAAAAACAAATTCTAAACAAACAATACCCTTCTTTGTTATTGATATTAATGTTGTTAATTGTTGAAGATGCAGAATGATATGAGAATGTTTTGTTTGATGTTATTTCGTTCATGGTTGAATGTGATGATGTGTTTGACGTGTTTTTAGGTAAATGAAGCAGAGGAGGAGCGTTTGAGGAGTGAGAGAGAGCACCAACGTGTCACTCAGCTCTGTCAGGAGGCAGAGGCACGGGTGCAGACCCTGCAGAAAGCTCTCAAGAGGGTCATTATCAAGTCCAGGCCTTATTTTGAGCTCAAGGCTCAGTTCAACCACATCTTAGAGGTATGATCTCAGACTGACCTCTGTTATGAGGCTTTTCAAGGTCTCTTCACCATATTGATTTATGTTTCTCAGTAAATTAAAATGACAGTGTGGTAATGGCTATTTTTGGATAATCCACTGAATTAAGTACTTGACAAATGAAAGGTATATCTCTTAATGCATGAAAATTTTGTTAGTTAATGTTCTTTAAATTTTTCACAACAAATACAGTCAGTCTTGAGCTGTCCACTGATAGCTATACAAATATATCTACAGCAATAAACATGCTACAACAAACCCTCTACCAGTTACACAATATTTAGCAGTGTATACACTGAACCCTGTGCTCATCAAGGCCGATAGGAAAGCTGTCTATGTTTTGTCTATGCCAGTCTTAATGTGAATTTCACTATTTACATGGTGAAATGTGATTGTCATCGCACATTAACAGGAGCACAAGTCCAAAGTCGTCCAGCTGGAAGAACGGGTGGCAAAAGTGAAGACCCGATATTCTGTCGCCCTCCGCAACCTCGAGCAAATCAGTGAGCAGATCCATGCACAAAGGGGGCGTATCCGTGCTGCCAGGGAGCGCAACAGAGCCCGTGGGGGGCGGAGCTCTCCAGTTGGGGCAGAGTCTGAAGGTGTTATCCAGGCAGGGGAGTATAGAGGTGTGGTGGCGAATCCCTTAATGGATAATGACTGGGCAGATCAAGAGAAGACCAGGCAGTGGGTGGAGAAACACAGGGAGGCAGGGTGGGGCCAGAGAGAACATGCAGAGAAGGCGGGGTCAGACTCCATGTCAGTCATCAGCCTGCAGACCATCGCCTCCGACCTGGAGAAGTTTGATTCTGTGGAGCACCTTGGTGACCTAAGTGATGTTGGGAGTATAATAGGAGACAAGAAAGATGCAGGAAGTGAGAGAGGATTTAGGGCTGAAGATAGAAGAATAGTAACAAAAGAGGTGGTGAACATCTCGAGACAGGACAGAGGAAATGCAGAGAAGGAGGCCTCAGGGACAGACAGACAGCAAAGAGATAAGGAAAGGGAGAGTTTTGTCAAGCAGCACCACAGAAGTGTTAGTTTGTGAGAAAGCTCAGAGAAATTAGAGTTGTTTGTTACTCCATCCCAATCCTGAAAAACTAAATCTTGCTTGCAGGCTTCCAGGCAAGCTTTGCAACTAACTACAAATCAAGAGAAATAACACTCTGTAGTACAGTTTATTGTAGTATAGTTACTTTAAGGTGAAGTGTAATTTGTTTCCAACAGGTTTTCCAAACACCATTTGTTAGTCCCGCCCTGAACTTATGCCATTGGTTGATCCAATGTTGCTACATCAGACTGGTAGGGATGATTAAAGCACCACAGCATTTACACTTCCTGAAAATCAACATGGGCTGAAGTGGAAGATCTAAGATAGAAGATATTTTAACATTGAAAAGTTACAGTCTTCACCCTTAGTGAACAAGCCTGCTGTGCGATTTAATTGAGAGGAAATCTCCTCCAGGGGATGCGGATATTTACTAAGACTCAGAAATGATTATGAATCGATTTTCAGATGTAAGCAATAGAGTTTTCAAGAGAAAAAGAGACGATTAATACATTCACGCTGATTGACGTGGCATTACGGTAGTACTCCATTGTAGTAGAGGGGGTTTGGATGTTCTTGGCAAATTAATGAATAACAATGAGAAGCAGGGGGTTCATTCAGTCAAAGAAGATTTGTAGTTCTCGCTCTGTGATCTTGTCTTTTTGCTGATACTGTCAGTTCGCTCAAGCGGGTAAAATGGATTAAAAATAAGACAGATTGCTTAAAAAAGAAACTAAAACATGTACATCAAAGTTCAATTTTAGTGATGAGCTGCTTGTAAGAACAGTATCAAGCGCATTAAACATTTTATATATGGTGTACTGTACTTGTCAAACCTGCTTATGTGCATAGAATTATTGCCTCCATCTGTATACATTCATCTTAACTTACATTTTTTCTATTTTTACTATTTATTATAGAACTTATAATATTGTCTTTGTTTCCCATCATCAGACTTCTTTCAGCAAGTAGATATCTGGAAT